>RJWJ010029423.1:0-20661 GCA_004363605.1 Indri indri
TTCACTCCCCAACTCAGGACTCCATCAAGATTCAGTGCTGTCAACTCCTCTAGCCCTTCACAATCTAATCCCCCTGTTAAGCCTTTTGTCCTGCAATTCACCCACACATACACTTCACCCCAAGCAAGCAAGCGTCCTCGCATGGCCCTGTGATTACCTAAATCTGCCCTCATGTCTGGGATTTTACTGCCTGAATATATTCCCTTACCAACGCCCCCTAAATTCTCTTTCAACCTTCCTCTACTTTCCATGCCACCCATACTTCGAGGCCCTGCTCAGGACCACCAACTGTAAGCAATCATTCTGACTTCCCAGCCCACAGTCCACAGTTGTTCCTGGTTCTCTCTTATCCATATCATTCATTCATATATTCTACAAAAATATGTTGAGCACTTATTTATGTGTCAGTTACTTTTGCTCATTACAGTAATTCTTTCATATCCCTTAGTTTTATTCTATGATTATATATTTGGCAAATAAAATGTATCGTGCCCTGTCTTCTTTTCCAGACTCCTCAGTACCCGGAAGTATAACTGTCCTATCATCATCACCATTAACGTCACCAAGGGCAAACATCAACAGAGATGCTTATACCTGTAATCAGTACTCTTCTTGGAACTGAAAACTCAAAGATGTAAGACATGGCCCTGAAATCACAGATTAGGTGGGGAGGAAAGTTCCAAATGAATGTATGCCCTATGATGTTAGAGGGGTCTGGGGCAGGAGCAAGCCTGAGAGCAAGCATGACAGAGACCGTGGGACTCTGTTTTTGTGGTGGATCCTGCAGTGATCCACCCAGATCACCTCTTCAGGGCTGATGCTCCTATTTTGAACTATTGGGAATATCAATATCAACTACTATACTGCTTGCTGGGGATTGCCTTCAGCTGCAGTGAACTGCGACCCACAGCCAGTGATTAGTTTATTCAGAGAAATAAAGGTCCAGGCTCCTTGGTTTCACTTTGAGTCAGCTCTGAAGGGCCATCCAATCTCAGAGTTTCTGCTAAGATCAGCTGAGGCCTCACTTGCAACTGTTCAGCTTCTCACTCTGCCCAGTACCGGCTTCCACCTCCACATAGCACCATTGCAGGATTAATTGAAACATGGAAGGCATTATTTCCTGTTCTCACGGAGGAGTGGTGGTATGTAAGATCAAAGAAGTTTGTAATATTCATGTTATAGAGTTTGGAATATTTTTCTGAACATCCCGTTGAAAGTGACCTCTCCTTTTGATCATCTCTATTGAAAGTGACCTCTTATTTCTCTGGAATTCTATCATTTGTGGTTTACATTACTCTTAGAAACATTCACGTTATATTTTTTATAGTTATCGGCCTTATTTTACAGTTATTGGCCTTAATTTGCTGATCAGTATACAACGTCTTTGAGGGCCATAACGGCCCTTGACATCTTTATACTCTGCTCAGAGCTTAGATGTGTAAGTGCCACAGAGTAAATGCTGCATTGATGTGTATTGACTATGCTGATATATGCTGAATAAACAGATGCTTTGCGCTATGTCTGGCCCAGTAAGTTGTCAAGTGAAGGAGAGAAGATAATACATTCACCATGAGAACAGGCTACTCTGGAAGACACAGAGGAAGGGCAAACAAAGGGAACAGTGAATTGAAACACCCAACCTACCCAGTAAAGGAATGTGGCTCTATGGATGTCAGATTTTACCAATACCAACAAGCAGATAAATCACTTATCCTCATGGATGGGAGTAAAGAGTGGAGGGGGAAACTGGAAGTGCTGCTCTGATACTGTTCATTCCTGGGAAGCATGGAAACACGGGGACCAGGAAGAGAGTTCCCCAGCAGTGCTTACTGCATTTCCCAACATTTCTTTCAGTCAAATCTGGAGTAAAGGCTTTTGCTGAGAGGGAGGATGGGGTAGCAATGCTACGGTAGGAAACATGATAGGGAGTCAGCAAAAGAATCATGAGAAGTCATAAAATTAGAAAGCATGACTCTGTACATATTCAGTCAGAATGGTTTTGTAATTTTCAATAACGACATTCAACAGCCCAGCTGCATGATGGGTGAAATACTATAGTAAGGATGACCCTGGGTGGAGAAATTCTCTTCCCTTGATTGATTCTTTTTGCATGTTCACAGATTTAAATATATATGATAAAGTATCAACTAATTAGAAGTATCAATATATTGAATTCTCAGTCTTATCCTCCAATCAGACAGGTGGTGCAGCAAAGCTATTAAGAACAAAAGCTCCATAGACTAATAGTCCTAAGCTTGAATCCAGTCCCTACTCCAATTAGCAGTATGTCTTTGGGAACATTATTTAATTGTACTATATATTGTATATACAATAGTACATATCCTTTAAGTTAATTGTGAGAATTAAGATAATGCATAAAGCATTTTAACACAGTGCTCATAAGTGCTGAGTAAATGTTAGATAATAAATGGGGATAAAAAGAACTTGGCGCTCACAAGGATAAACACTACTTGTTTTATAGCTTATGAGAATTAGATCAGAGGATATGAAACTAGCATGTACACAATTTATAATTAAATATAATTTTCTTCTTTATTATTTGTTCCTCAACAAGACTATAGATTCCATAAAGGCAGAGATCTTCTCTGTTTTGGCCAATTATTGCCCAAACACAGTGACCAATACAATGTAGGTATTAATTAATTAACCAGTTAATTAATTAGAATGAGCATAGTATTAAGCTAGGATAGTGATCACAGAAATACTTTATTAGAAACTTAACTTCGTTTTTCCAGATCACTCTACAAGTTATTAGACTGATTAAAAAATAAATACCGTAAACAACAGATCAATTAAACCTTCCTCTGAATTTCATTCAGAATGGCATTGGGGATGCCATTCCATCCCCAAACAAAAGATAAGCTGCCATCTTGTTAGTTCCATTATCCATCTATCAGTTTGATGGCTTCTCCTTCGTGGGCCTGCAGATATTTTGTCTTCCAATGGCCAGATTAAGGAAATGATAGCTTTCACAGTGTGCATGTTGTATTTGTGCATATATGTTTTCTCATCACCACAACCTTTTCCATTGTCACCCAGAGCTAACCCCTCTTCCTGTTTACATTACCTACCATTACCCCTAATTAATATCCATAATCACATTTGATTTCCCTCTACAATTTGACATCTCCATTAAATACTTGAATCCTCCTATAACTTTCACCAAACAGTGTCATAGTAACATAGAAAGTGGTCATCTTTTACATTTGTCCTGAAATTGTGGCTGGAGTATGTAGACAAATACCCGTTTGGTTGAGTTATGATTTTTAAAACAAAACTCCCAGAAGTAGTTTTGTTGTTGTTGTTTTTAAGACAGGGTCTCTCTCTGTTGCCCTGGCTAGAGTGTAGTGGCATCATCATAGCTCACTACAGCCTCGAATTCCTGCGCTCAAGTGATCCTCCCATCTTGTCCCCTCAAAGTGCTAGGATTAAAGGGGTGAGCCACCCTGCCTGGCCTCCAAAAGCATTTTTTTTAAGTAAAAATTGTGAAGGGATACTGGATGCCAGGTGGGCAAAACTAGATGAGATAGGAAGTTGCTATCTTCTCTGTTAATTGACATCATTGTTTTAGAGTTTTTCACTTTTCAGGGCTCATTTTTGCTTTTTTGAATACGTGAGAAACACCTAAATGCCTTTATATCTTTTGCAAACTGTTGTTTACTAGAAAGAGCTTCTTAAATTTAACATTGACTGTGAGCGATACTTATTTATTTACTATGTCTCTTTCTAGTAAATAATAGATCTTACTTAAAAATGGCTGAGGCAACCCTAAAGGCTTTGTGATTCAAACACTAAATGACAGTCTGCCATCGAGCTGGCATCCTGAGCTCACAGGCAGTCCTTCCCCCAGATCTTCAACAAGGGCCCTCTGATCCACACAGCTCTGAGAATATTTAGCTGGTAGAATTTAGATAATATTTGCTATATATGTCCAGCTAATTTCTTTCCAGTTTGTTTCTTGAATTCACCCTCAGGATTCATTATCTACAGCAGTTTCTGTTCAGAAATTAAGTATGATGAATTTCAAGGATGTGATTAAAGAAATGCTTTTATAAAGATAACTAACTCTATTGCCTGAAATAAATATTTTCATTTATTTATTATTGATTTTTGTGCTGAAATGAAGTCTCTGGGGATAAAAAAAAAAAAAAAGGTAACTTCCATACTATTGATTTACTTCACCTTCAGCCAAATTTTAAAAATATTTGCAAAAATTTATTACGGGTGATTTAAACCCATATAACTATTTCAGTAATGTTATCTGGTCAATGACTGATAGAAAAAAGAAAAGAAAGAAAAGAAAGAAAGAAAAAGAAGAGAGAGAGGAAGGAAGGAAGGAAGCAAGCAAGCTAACACATCATGAGTTCACAAATAGCAGAAGTAAGTGTATTCTTCTCGGGTGAAGGCTCTCTTGTGCAATTAGGTGAATGAGTTCAGTTTCATATGGGGATAGACCACTCAAAGAGGAGTTATCTCAAAGGTGGAGAGTAAAGACATACCCTTTAGAGAAATGACTATAGACACAGAAAAAATAATCAGCATCAACTTGTCAGAGATAAATCACACTATTGTATGGTCATATACTCAGAAAAATTCAAGTATATGGCCTTTATGGAAAGGATGCTGATTCCCAAAAAGACCATGAAAACCTCACCTACCTCAACTACACTTTTTGTTTCTTGATGAGAAGAGCATTATAAATGTTAAAAATGAAGCTATCATTCTGTTATTATTTCATGTCTTTGTAATGCTTAATATTTATATATTATAAGATCCTGTCATAAGTAAGTAACATAGTCTTCTACAGAGGCTGCTGGAGTATCATAAACCCAATTGGAGCAGAAATTGACCCAGTAGAACACTGGTAGTCTCAATGAGTAAAAGTGCCTTCCAAGCACTATGTGTTTAGAGAAGGATTTTTGGTTTTAGAAACAATAAACATTCTCAAGTCAGTTAAATAAGCATTCATGCAAAGTCTGCTATGTGCAAAGCACCATATTAGATACTTGGAGAGATAGCCAGGAACATTACATTTGTCAAAAGGAAGGTAAGAAATGAACACAAGTAATTTTAAAATAAGGTAGAATATATTAATAAACCTATTTTATTGGGGCTTTAAACAATGCACCATAGAAGGAAACAAAGAAAGATGAATTTAGTTCCAGATTAGTTTTGGAATTAGGGGTGGTCTTCAGCTAGAGAAAGACCTTATTTACTATTAGTCCCTATTTGAAAAGTTTCTTTCATTATAATAAAAATAAATGTCATCCAGAAGGTATCATAGGCATGAATAAATGATTAAATACAATTAAAACCTGAGGCAAACAATTTCTTTTGGCTTGGAGCCTGAAGACTCCTGGGCAGACTTGAAGTTAATCCAGACATACTTGTTCGGTCAGTGGTGATGTTGCCTGGGTCACTTTGGCCAGCCAGGCTTGAATCAGCTTTTGGTACACTGATCTGGATCTCCTGAGGTAACCCACAATTCCCATGACCACTGGCAAAAAACCCACTTTTGACGCCTCAACTCCCAACTCAAAAGTCTCTGAGCCCACACATGGCAACCGTCACTGGAGCCACATAGGCGCCCTTTGTAAGGCTAAATGCAATTTGGAAATTTAGCACACTTTAAAAGTTTACTTTACCCGGGATTTTTTAATCACCTAAAATTTACATGAAAAGCTACTTTTACAAAATTTTAAAGAACGCAATGTTCAAAAACAAAAGTTTCAAGTTTGTGCCACTACCCATCTCTAATTGCACTGTTAGCCCTTCCTCTTTTCCCCATTTTTTCCTGCAGAGTAGTCACAATAGTTCACAGAAGCTTTGCTGCTGCACAAGTTTTGCAAATAGAGTTTAAGTTGGAAAAAATTGAATTTGAGGGAATCAATTGTCTAATATGCCAGTAAAAACCACCAACTAAATTTTAACAAAAGTCCAACAGCCTTCTTCTTTTTTTTTCCCTTAAGTGCTTACTTTGCAGTTCTAACTGTAATCTAAAAATTGCTTTTCTGATCCAAATATCAATACTTAATATTTATCCCCAGAACGCTAAGTTTGATGGCCTGGCCACCTCCTCCTCAACAAGAAAAAAAATGATCTAAGCACTAGCCAGGCTTTGAAGAAGCAAGGAATGAACTGAAGGGAGCCTCCTTCCACCAACACAGCAGCAATGTGTTTTCTGTCTCAACTGAACGTCCACAAATTTGTAATTTATTTGAAAGAATATGTTGCAGATAAGCAAAAAAAAAAAAAAAAAAAAAAAAAAAAAAAAAAAAAAAAAAAAAAAAAAAAAAAAAAAAAAAAAAAAAAAAAAGTCATCTGGGAGCCTTCTTGCCAAATGGTAACTTTCTGGAAGTTTCCTCATTTAGAAGTAATTTCTGGAAAATTTCTTGATTAATACAAATCCGTGAACAAACTTAAAAATGATGGCTTTGTTAATGCTTTGGCACAATATGTTAACAACACTGTGAGTGCTGCCAAAACTCTGAGAGTTCTTTCATGCGGATTATGGTCTTGTTTACATATCCAGCTGTACTGAGGCCTTGTCCATGGTGGTAACCTAACAATGTTCCCAGTGGGGGTGCCCATTAGGGGAGGGGAGACTAACTGAAGTTTAGTTTGTTTAAATTGAGCAAGAATGCACAGCGGCACTCAGATCTTTGGGGAATGTGTTGGAAGCATACTCTTTCTCGGATCTGTTTTCATTTATCTAAGGAGGATGTTTGCATTGCTCAAAAATTGCAATATGCAAACTTGCCATGCAAAATGCCTTCCAAATGTTTACTGTGGTCTACACAGAAGTGAGTAGAAAACACAAATAGTACTAGATTGAAGTAAAATGGTGAGTGAAAAAAGTAATTACTGGCCTCGATAATTTTTATTAATTAAAACCCCAAACCGCTTTCTGTTATGTTTATGTGAGCATATATGTATAAAATATATATTCCTAAGTAAGATCATTTAAATCTGACAGGAAAGATAAAACTCATTGAAGAATACGAATTTGGAATTGTGAGAAGATGGTTTTTATTAATAGGACATTTATGCAAATATTTTCATTTTGTTGGTTTGCCCAGATTTGTATACATGAGTTTCATGGAGATTTTATTTTACAGGTTCTAATGACAAAATAATAATTGCTTTTTCCCCAAAAACAAATGTGAGAAACAGTTAATTACATGTTTTCTCATTTTTGAAAATTTTAACAAAATTTTAGTTGTTGCATGTTACTACCAAAAAAAAAAAAAAAAAAAATCAAGGCTATGAATTGCTTCTACTCTAACTTCCTGACATTTATGAAGTCTGTAAATGAAAATAGTCCATTCAGAAGAAACTTTCACTTTTTCTACTTTTATCTTTTCTGGTAATAGAGAATCGGAGTAGGCCCAGGAAACCTCCGGCTACTGCTGCAGCCTAATTCGGTTAGATAAAGGCTCCTGGCAAGTGCTTCCTAACACCAACTGAGAGGACAAGGTGCTTCTGTTATGTTAAAAATGCATTGAGGTTTAAGTTGATGTATTGAATAGATATCATTTAGGCCAAAATAAAATTCTTCATGTAAAACTCATGATTCACACAGTTTTTGATTCTTCAAATTATACCTTAAGTCAGTTTTATCAAAGTGATTTTCATCAGAAGATTTATTTTTTAGTTTAATCAAAAAGTAAAATTCCAGTGAACATTTCCTCCCCAAAATGCCATATTTTCATTTCTCAAAAAAATCTATTTTAATATATAATTTCAGTATATAATTTTACCCTTGATACCAGTGGGTCAGTATTTGAATTAAATGTATTACGTTCCCTTGTTCTAACATAGAAATCTCACTAATATGCAAGAGAAAAAAAATATAAGTTGCCCATTGTTTATGGAACTGTTGAGTCATTTATTTCTATGCTCTTATTTAGCATCCCCACGTGCAGATGGCATATTTTGTGTCTCTGTTTATGAAGATGCAATGTATTCCCCACACTGTTACCAAGCCTCAAGTTTACTGATGGAGAGCAGAGGGATGAAATCATGCTCATTGGTTTACAGAGCCATTTTTATTTTGCCTATCACTGAATTTTGCACTCTTACATTTTTAAAAGCTGTCTCATGTCTTCACATACGTTTGCATCGATATTAACTAGTAGAAGGAAATACAATAAGATATAAGAGCAAAGAACACAGTATCTGGCTACCTAGGTTTCTATACCAGTTCTACTTAACAGCTATATGCCAAGTTACACAGCCTGTCTGTGCCTCAGTTTACTCATCTGTCAAAATGAACCTAATAATGCTAACTTTTCCATTGGATTGAGGATGAAATGAAACAATACATGTACGTCACGAAAAAAAAGTGCCCGGCACATAGTAAGCCTCTATAAATGGTATGTATAAAACTAATATTGGATCCAGCCATCAGTTTTTTTTTTTGAGTTAATTTTTAAATTCTTTTTAGCATTTTATATGTTTTAAAGTAGTTAATAGAGGCATATTAAAAAATATCAAAGACCTTGTTGACACCGTATTAGCAAAAGTATTCATAATTGTTCCTACAATATCAAATAGCTAAACCTGGAAATATTTAGAAACTGTTAAGTTTGTGAAAGGCAAGCCTGACTAAACCACTTAGAAGCAAGTTTGTTGATAGACTATTTTTAAAATTCTTCTAGGAAAAACATTGCGGGATTAAAATAGAACAGGGAATAGATTTTGACATATTCCTATGGACCTATACATAATATTAATAAGTTTAATATCTAAATATTTTCAGAGCATTGAATCAGTATATAATTTTCCTTCACTGTGAATCATTTTCTTGCATTCAAAGTTTAAAATGTGTTCTCTAGTGACAACTTAATTTTTAAATACAATATTAAATATATTAAGTAAATCCTTT
Organism: Indri indri; assembly: GCA_004363605.1. Classification (NCBI taxonomy): domain Eukaryota; kingdom Metazoa; phylum Chordata; class Mammalia; order Primates; family Indriidae; genus Indri; species Indri indri. The sequence continues at coordinate 8,909 of RJWJ010029423.1, forward strand.
TTTAAGAATATTCTCAATATCTAGAAGAAACTGACAAATGTGCACATACTCTGACAGCTGAATTTCCTTAAAATGTTGTCCAATACAGCATCAGTGAATTAGTACCAAGGATGACCATTCTGCACTTCTGGGCTATCACTTCTCCACATTTTCAATGCTACCTTGGACAAGACCAGGCCAGTTTCCTAAATGGACTAGGCACAGGGAGAGAAAGGAGAGCTCCACTACCATCTCAGGGTTACTGAAGCAGAAACTATTTCCCAACCCTGTTTAATATTATTATTTCTTCCCAAGGACATAAGCAATATAGAGTATTAGGAAAACAAGTACCTTTCAAAAATCAGTTCGATGTTTATAACTGAATAATTGAAAAATAATACAGATGTTTCCATTTTCTAGAGATGAACTATAGAATTTCTTTATTAACTCACTGGAATAAACAGGTTAATGAGCCACACAGGATATTTTAAAGTACCTGTTACATTATAGTCACATCACCTTTTAAATAATTAACTCTAAATTTGTCCAAGTTGGCACCTAATATTTAGTGATAAGATTGATCAGGTTGTGATACCTTCTGATGGAAGCTGAGGCATTTGGGGGTGATAAAGTACAATGTTATGCTTAAAAATTATTGGGGCCAAATCTTTCTCCTGAAATTGCAAATTCACCTAACAACATTGTCAAGCCTTTGTATACCATTATTTTGAAAATATGTATCAAAATCCATTTAAAAAAAAAAAAAAGAATCCTGTCTCTATGCTATCCTTTCACTTTTATTTTCCGAGTACGGAAGGCTATTCATTAAATCTTTAGGATTCAAAATCATTTTGGAGGCAAAAAGAAAAGTATTTTTTACCACTGTAGTGAATCATCTCTAGCTGAAGGCGGCCTTTGTTCTCAGTCACCGGTTAGACTGCACTTTCATAGCCTAGTGCCTTCTACCAGAGCCTCTTGAAATATTCACATAAATGATGGAAGATGCATGAGACGTGAAGGTGACATGTGCAAGCTCCAGGAGGAAACTGATGCCCCAGTTGCTCGGTTGCTCGCTAAGGAGCCATCCATGCGGCTGCCCTCCCAGCTGGAGGGAAGGTGGGGAGCAGCAGCTGTCAGCCGAAAGACACAGGAAAGGAGGCGATGTCTCTCCAATTCACAGAAATAAAAATTGTTCATGAAAATTCCCAGGAATGCACTCTGAGAGCTGAATTCTCTCCAAGACTTCTGACTGACTTCCTTGAAACTTCTTTCGTCTCCCGGCTTATCAGTTTCAGGGCACCGTATTACTCAGCCACCGCCTGTGAAGTGAACCGGAACAATTTGAGGTTAATTCACCTCTCCCAGCAATCATTAAAGTTTGTTCGTTCAGAGATTCAACAATGAAATTGTTACTGATTAGTCCAAGTCAAAAATCTGCACTTTCGTCATTTCAAAACGATTTAATTACCTTTTTTCTAATGCAGTATATATGCCCCATTTGCCAAGACAAAAGAGCTATTATTCAAAGGAAAAAAATATTGCTGTAGCAAGCATGGTAACTTTTAATGTTTTCACTGCTGAACTGTCAAAATGTGAACGTTCCCACCCTCTGAAAAAAATGAAAGTATGGAACTATTGTATAACCTTCACTTTTATAGTAAAAGGTTTCTAGAATATGACAAAGAAAACATAGCAATTTCAGCCAGGTCATAATTTAGTATAAAATAAAACAAGACATTTAAACCCGAGGAGGAAAAAAAAAAGTCGGAGAGTGGTAGAACTATCAAACTATGTGTGCAATTTCCTTGTGCTCAAATTGCATTTTCTCCCTTCAGTGTTATACCAAGCAGGGTCTTGCCCTCTAGATTAGAGACTTTTGCATTAGAGGAAACTAGGTTATGTCTTCCACCGTCAGAGACAGAAATTATGAGCTGGAGTGCATTTTAGCCAGTCACTCTGAAAAATGTTAGCCCAAGGGGGTAATAATTAGAACTGTTTTTGTCAGGTGACTGCATTTTAAGCAGTGATGTGTCTGAGAATCTAGCTGAGGGGTTTAATATAAATATAAATATTTTTTTCCGTCAGCATTGTGTCTTGATTTTTTTTTTTTTTTTTTGCATTGCTTTTTATTTCGAAAGTAAGCACTTTTCAGGAATTATCAGCTAAAATGTCCTACAGTTTAGCATTATGGTGACCGGATAATATAATAGCCAGCAGAAAATGATACTCAAGCAGTATGAGAAGTTAATGCATAAAAGTATGAACTAACTCATTTATGAGATCATGCATTTATAGACACAAATAATTAGTTTGTATAGATTGCTTAGAGGCGTCTAAGCACGAACATACAATTTTAATTCTAAATTATTATTTTACATATTTCAGTAGTTATTTAAAGCAATTTAATATTGTAGTTCACATAAACACAGAATATATAAGAATGTAATTTATGGGTATGGGCTTTTGGATTACTTCAAGGTGGTCTTACACCACTGGGGTCAGGGTCTCATAGTTCGTGGGTAACCTAGGAGTTCTATTATTATTTATTAAGTTGTCCAAATCTGAATATGCCCCTTTTTGACAAGAATGGATCATTTTAATATTTGTTCCCATTACAAAAGCATTGTGGAAAGATGGGGATAAATGAAAACAATCTCTTCTCCTTTGGTTTATAAACTTTAATAAAGACTATCCTTTTGTTCCTACAATAACCCTATCTTTACAAATAAATGAACCACTTTTGATTATGAGCTTCACAGAACAAAAGATCATGTTTTCTATAGTTCTTAAGAATACCATAAGACCTTTCCATTATAGTATAAATAATGAATAATGAGAAAATAAAAATTTCTTTCTGAAAAATTAGCTTTAACTGTATCACATAAAACAATAACTATCAATAATTCAATAGTAACTAATTTTCTGAGACTACTTAACTTTATATATCATTGACAGTTTGAATTTTTTTTAGAGACTGGGTCTCACTATATTGCCCAGGCTGGAGGGTGAGATTATAGCATACTATAGCCTCAAACTCCTGGTCTCTCCTCCTGTCTCAGCCTCCTGAGTAGCTGGGACTACAGGTACGTACCTTCACACCCGATCTGAAATCTTGAACATTCTATTCTAAAAAGGGTTCAATTGGAAAAATTTTGTTGACATTAATTATAACCGATTATAAGCATAACATCTTTCATATCAGAAACATGACATTCCAAAGAATAAGCTTATTCAATACGAATGCATTTCTCCCCTGGGTAACTCTTCTCATCTTGCTGTGTACCCATATTGTTATGTTCCACTTTGAACTTTAAATTGCTAACAACAACAACAAAAAGAGACTGCGTTAAACTCACTATCAAGGCTGATTCTTCCCTCTCAGGGGATCTCTCCTCCTGCTCTCTGGGTATAAGAGGATGATCCCATGGTGACGGGGGAAGGGCTCTGGCTTGAGTCCTAGCATGTGGGGCTTTGCTGGCCTCTGCTGATCTGCTCCCCTCTGTATTGGGTTACTGAGCATCCTGTGCTAGTGTCCAATATGCTGTCTTTTGTACAGCCTGGTGCGTTGGGGGGTGTGGGAAGGGAGGGTCATGGTGGCACCTATTCCAAAGTCCTTAGATTCTGCTGTAGCCTCCTGTATCACAGTCCCTATACTCCATAGCATCCTTGTATTGATCCTAGGCTTCTTGTATTCTACTGATTCTCTTAGTAATAGGAGACTCGAGAGCTTATGGAATCCCTAAACACCTTCATGGGTCATGGACAGCCAGGAGCGTTATTTAACCCACTTGTCTAATGTTTCCTTCAAGCATTTCTAATTTACCAATCATGTGCTGCCATATTGGTTTTGTACCATAATAAACATGGGACTTCTTCAAGGAATTTAAAATTTTTTCAGGTTAGATCCTGAAGCAAGTAGCAAGCTTAACTTAACCCCCCAACCACAAACCACACAATTTTAACTAGATTTTTCTGCTAGCCTTCACTTTACTCCAACCCAAAGGGTTTGAACCCCTTGAAGTATGAATTCAAGGACACTCTCAACTGACCACTTGCCATTGACATCCCTTCTATTTTTCCTCTTCTCAAACCCTTCTGCCCAATTTTCTTTCCCTTCGTCCAGGAGCTGTCACCCTATTACATCGTCTGTCTTTCCCTCAGTTTAATTCAGTCTTCCCTTCACTGCATCATCATGGTAGAGGAGTTTCAGGAAAATAAACCAGATTATCAAGGAGAGAAAGGACAATGGGATGGAGAGTGTGTTATCTCTCAGCTCCTCCTTTGTTCTTCTCTATCTTTTCTTGTTCCTTGGGGACAGGGAGCCTGCAAAGCTATGTTTCCCAAATTCCCTTGACTTTCTGTTACATTTTGCCAGTGGAAGACACTGGCAGGAAATGTGGCTCAAATTCTGTTCAGGTAATTCAGTTCCAGCGTCAGCAATCTTAGGTGCACGTGGACTCTAGGTAACACTATTTTCTCCTTTGAACCTCCAGTGGCTTGATATACGTGCTACTCGCTAGGTAACTTTACCCAATCAGTGCCCCCTGCCCTTCCAATACTTTGAAATTACTTCACTGTATTAAATTAACTGTTTGAAATTCCTCAAGTGGATTCTGTTTGTCTGATTAAACATTAACTGATACAGGAAATATGTCAATCATATGATCTACACTTAAACGATGTCTACCTATTAAAGTATTATTAGTTGCTTTGTAAAACCATGGTTGCAAAGCATTTGAGGTGGACTTCCACAGTAGTGTTTATTAACTATCATTTATGTCTAAAGAGAAGCTTTACTCTTATAAGGTAATTACCCCATTGGGGTCTAAATGGCATCTACTGCTGAAAACGAGAAACATTAGTAGTTATTATGACTCAAGTTTTTGCCCTATATTTTGGTAAATCATGGGCTGCCTGCACTCTTTATAAATTGTCTTTGAGTTTAGGAAGGAATACCAAGTACATTTCTGGAGTCTTGTTGCTTGTTGCTTTCTCACTGACTTCCCTTGCCACTCTGAATCACATATGGAAATGAGAATTAGAAAATTTTGTCTTTCTCCCCCTCCTCCATCCAGCACCACATGTGCTGTCACTAACTTCAAAACTCCCCTTGCTTTGAACAAACTACAGCCCAGTGTGCCAGGATGCCTGCAGTCATGGGGAACGAACGCTGGGGTCCATGGACTATAAAGAAACAAGGAAAACACACACACACACACACACACACACACACACACACACACACACACACACACAATTACCCATCCATTTTCCTTCCAAGCCAGTAGCCTGTTAAGTGGAGAAAATGGGTTTACTTTTTCATCTTTGTATCCCTAGGCTTGTTTTATCTCAAAGTCAAAAGGCATGTGAATAACTTTTAGGATTTTTATAAGCTTAGAACCACAGAATTATAGAAGTAAAAAGAGTACTAGAACTCATATTATACAGCCTCCTCATTTACTGATGCTTATCTCCACATCATTCCTATCATCATCTTTCTATCTTCCCAATTTATCTAGGAACTCCTTAAAGGAAGTGCCTTATTTTTATCCTAACATCCTCTGTGTCTAACATGGTGCCTAAATTGCATGGAACATTCAATAAATGCTTGTTAAAAAGGAATAGATGAATGGATGAACGAGTTAATGAGTTAATGAAATAATGAATATTAAGAGGTTAAATACCTTGTCCAGGAATACACAGCTATAATTAGCCTAACAAGGCTAAAGAACATCTTATCCTAAGTTTTCTGATTCCAAGTCCAGTGTATTTTTCATGAACTCTCTTCTGAGTTAACATATTTAGTGTTGTCTCATAAAGCAAGGTTTAGTCCTTTTGCCTTCAGAGCAATGTAGAGGTGTGGGTGAAATAAGGAGAGATGCTATTCCACCTATCAAACAGGGAAGGAGAAAGGAAAGAGCTCAGCACCTAGTACCTGGTTCGGAATCAACAGTAAAGTTACCAAGACCAATTGGAGGACAGAAAAATCAGGCATGCATGATAGGGAAACAATACTGAACACAGCTACACTGCAGTTCATTTCCACTGTGGTCATTGTGCCCATTTGTGGAAAACGTATTACATATAATTAGCTGGATACTCTGAATTTTCACTAGAGTAGAGATAAGTTCAATATCTATCTACATTATCATTATGTTTCTCCAAGAACAGTATATCCCACTTATGCAAACTGTGAAAAAGAACAAAAGACCATAAGATATGAAAGCACTTTTTCAGAATCTGAATGCTATAAAAGCAGCATGGATTTTAATGAATAGTGTTTAGGCAAAATATATTAAATTAGATGTTCTCTCAACATGTATCATTTTTAAAACAAAAAATGTAAAATTAGGAGGGTAAACAAATGCCATTGAAAGATAAATACTATTAAAATTCTCTTACAAAGATACTTCAACTCCTTGGTTTTTAATCCAACTACAAATCACAAATTACCTCATCTAAGACCCAAAACAAAATTGTATACACATATTTATAGCCAGAAATTTTGGTAGAAAATTAACACACTATAATGCTTAGGGAAAGAGCCTGATATACTACCATTTGGTTACATATTTCAGTTTCTCCCGATACGTGATGAAGTAGAAATGTGACATTTGATATTATCACTGACGGTTAATTCTGTGAACATTTTAATATTTTTCAGACATCCGGAGATTTATATTTTCCCTTCCTCAAATGAAAGCGAGAATTTAAATACCAAGTCTTTCCTTTCTTTTGAAAAAATAAATGCTATAATGCACCTCCCAAGGTTAATCTGTGTCCTTGCACCTCCAATGAATCCATGGCAAAGAATGTTTTTTATTGCTCTGCCATGTCTAAAATTGCTTAGTCCATACTCTCTTAGACACATCATTTTTCAAACTCAAACTTCCAAGTTTCATCAGAAAAGAGCACATTACACTAGATGCAAAGCAAATGACTACTAACTCACGCTCTAGGGATATGTGCCATTCCTTACCAAACAAGCAAGCCCGTATGTTTTAGGTTGAAGAAATAATCTTGCAGCAAGCAAGCACTGTTAATATACTATGGACTTTGAATAATTCCTTGGCAAACTGTAAAGTAGTTTGTTCTGGAAATTGTATCATCCATGGAGCCTTAGCCCTCACCATTTGACTTGTAACGGATGTAGTTCTAAATAAATAGTCTACATTCCCAGCCTCAGCTTTTTTTATCTTCGATTAATTCCCAGCCTACTGCAGTCTGGCTTCTTTCTCCCTACTCCAAATCATCCTGGGAGGAGGGGTAAAAGACACCTTTTATGGATTGAATTTTGTTCCCCCAAAGTTCATATGTTGAAGTCCTAACCCCTAGCACCTGTGAATGTGACCTTATTTGGAAATAGTGTCTTTGCAGATGATGCAGTTAAGGTGAGGTCATTAGGGTGGGCCTTAATCCAACATGACTGGTGTCCTTATAAATAGGGGAAATTCAGACATGGAGACAGACACGCACGTAGGGGAGACACCTCAAGAGGATGAAAAAGAGATCGGGATGATGCATCTATAAGCCAAAGCACATCAAAAATTCCTAGCAAAGCACCAGAAGCTAGGAGAGAGGCATGGAGCAGATTCCCCGCTCAGTGCTCAGAAGGAACCAACCCTGCCAACACCCAGACCTCAGAGCTCTAGCCTCCAGAACAGTGAGACAATAAGTTTCTGTGGTTTAAGCCACCCAGATTGTGGTACTTTGTTATAGCAGCCCTAGGAAACTAATACAAAGCCTGCTCTAGAAAACAGCAAACCTGCACTCTGTACCCACCTCTCCACTCCGTGAGGGCTTTCCTCAGCTCCATCCTCAGCCCTGTGCTCCCTGGGAAATCCCACAGCTTCCTCTGTCATCTTGAGGCCAAGTACTGTATTTCCCCCTTATCCACAGTTTTGCTTTCCACGGTTTCAGTTACCCATGGTCAAACAGAGTCTGAAAATATTAAGATATTTTGGGGGAGAGAAACAGAGAGAGGGAGAATGCACATTCACAGAACTTTCATTCAGTATATTGTTATAATTGTTCTATTTTATTAGCAGTTATTGTTGTTAATCTCTTACTGTGCCTAACTTACAAATTAAACTTTACTGTAGATATGTATGTCTAGGAAAAAACTGTGTGTGTATGTGTGTGTATGCATGTGTGTGTGTGTGTGTGTGTATACACACACACACACACACACACACACACATAGGTTTTGGTACTATCTGTGGTTTCGAGAATCAACTGGGGGTCTCAGAACATATCCCCTGCAGATAAGAAGGGACTTCTGTATTTCCAAATCTCTATGTCTAGCCCTAGCCTCTCTTCTTTGATCTAAATATGTATTTATGTATTTGTAACTGCTTGATCAGTATCTCCAAGTTATTACCCTGCAAGGACCACAATCGAGTTCACCCCAAGCCTGCTGCCCCTTCTGGGTAAATGGTATCTCATCAACTAATGGCATCACCATCCACCCAGTCAACCAAGAGAGAAATGTGAATTATATTTAACCCTTTCTTCTCCCTCAGTTACTATGTCAAGTAATTCCAATTAAATCTACCTGTGAACCTCTCTTGAATGCATTTCATCCTTTCTAGCCGCGCTCTTTCTACGTTGGTTTAATCTGTCATCATTACTTGTTCCAGCTTCTCCACGATCTTCTAAAACGTTCTGCCTGCCTCCAAGCCACCCTCTGCACTTTTTGGCAAAGTTATTTTTCTACACATCATCTATTACATCTTTCTGTACTCAAAATCTTTGTTTTCCCACTCCGGATAAAACAACAACAAAACTTCTTCTCAAGCAGTGTTAGGTCTTTTGGAATCTGATTTAATCCTGACATTCCAACCTCATCTCCTATCACATCCCACCTGTCTCCAACTCCACCTGGCGATGCAGGAGCATTACACTTCTCCAAACACCTGAAGATACTCAGGGCTATGTGATTAATTTTGGCCATTGGCCTGTGACTCATTGTCACATACACCATTTTCAGGACAGAACGTTAAGTGCCAAGATGAACACGCTCTCTCTTTCCAGGTACAGCGATCACAGAGAAGCCTCCGTGTTAGTACGGCAGAGGAGGTCCCTGACACACTGCATGGTGAACAGTTGCTAAAGAGTCAGCAGATTTGCAGCCAACTTTGTATAAATAAGAAATAAACCACAGTTACATTAAGCCACTGAGATATGGGAGAAGTGTGTTGCTAGTGCTCCTACTGCCACTCGTATCCATCAATGCTTTATACACTTATATGCTTTGCTTTGATTCACATGTTAAGGTGTGTTGGTTTAATATCAAACTTCCACTTGAAAATATGTATTCTGTGACATTTTCAGTTTAGTGAGATAGTACATACTTTGAGAAAATTTAAAATAAAAAAAAATCAAATACTATTATGCTCAGTTCAATTTGAAGGTCTTCCTAAACTCTGCCTCCTCCCTGATCTCTCACACTCATTTCTCTGCCTTCCAATAGCAGTTTCTTTTTATCTCTGCCATCTCCCCTTATTTTATGGTTATTTTTCCATCTCTTTTCCCTCCACACATTCCGACTAAATTGTAAGCTTCTTAAGGTCAGGATCTGTATCTGAATCATTCTTTAATTCTCCTAAACACCTCACACAAAGTGCAAGGCCATTGTCTATGCTTAGTAAATGTGGATTGGAGGAGCTCAGTTGCAGAAAGTAATAAATGGATTTTTAAAATAAATGCACCATCTCTCTGGAAATCCACAGTGCTCACATTTTGCATTATGAGCTCGTTTTAGAGTGATTGGATGCCTTTTATTGGCTAATGTCTGCCATGTGGTAATGTCTTCATTTGCTGAGTTGATGTTCCAAATCTTACAATTCTTAGTCATAATTATTAGTTTTCCCCCTGAATTTTGTGCTTCATTGAGGTTTTAAAGGGTAAAATTAACCTCCCAGCTTTTCCTCCATAAATTTATAATTTCATTGTGATTTCATTGCTATATTGGCTTCCATTTCAGAGGTTTGTCCAAAGTTTAGGTGATTACGTGTCTGTTGTTTTTCTCTTCTCACAAATACAGTTATTTTCTTACAATCTAACTTGCTCAACTGCACAGCAATAGATGTAGCAGCATAATGAGGAATTCTAAATACTATTTACTTAGAAAAGATGGATCTTAAGGGAAATGTAACATGTTTTTTCACCTGTGTTAAAATTAAATCAGAATTTATGAAAATAAAGACTCATTCCCATAATATTCTTCCCTGCTCTGGCATCTGTTTACCTGGACATAAGTCAATGTTTTCTGCAGAACACAACACTGTAAAATGTACATTAACAAGTTCTTAAGGGATATCATAAGCATAAAATTTGTTTAGCTACTCAATAATATGGAAATTTGATTATTTAACTTGAACTAGAAATGTATGGCTTAAATTTCACTAAAGTTATACATGATTATATAGATTAAGAAATGCATTTGGGAATTTATCACTTCTCAATATTGGGTAAAGCTATCATAGACATTAGACTACTCACACACTGCATAATTGCTTGTAAATAGAGACCTTTAAGTACATTGTAGGGGGGAAACACTCATTTAGAGGATCAGAAAATCATGTCTGGCTGCAAAACTAAAAAACAATGGTGATCTAGCACCTCCCGTATTATCCTGGATAGAGCTGGAGCCCATTCTACTAAGTGAAGTATCAGAAGAATGGAAAAACAAGCACCACATGTACTCACCATCAAACTAGTATTAACTGAACACTTACGTGCACATATAGTAGTAACATTCATCGGGTGTCGGACAAAACTAAATTTGAGTCACAGAACTTCTTGAAACCCTTTGGGGAAAACATTGGAATACTGATTTTTACCTCGCTTGCCTCAATCTGTCCTTTGTAAAATTAATTTGTAAAAGCCTGCCTCCCTATTTGCTTTCAAATCCCTCCAATCCTAACACTTTGACTCACCCGGCTACCACCCATACATGTATCCCTTCCTCCAACTGTGGAACCAGTTAGGCTCCATTAAGGAGTAAAAGACTTGGACCAGTAACTCAGTCGCTCAGCATCAAGTAGGCTTTGCTTCCGGTCTTCTAATAGCCAGAATTGCCTTTTTGTTTTTAATAAAAACTGTGCCTCTTACTTGGTTTTAGTAGTATTATTCCATTGCTCCGGAGTCTCTGCTCTGATTTGCGGCCCAGCAAGCTAGCCAGTTGAGTGGTTTTCCAAGTGTGTTCCATAAACCAGAAGCATCGGCATCACTTGGGAACTTGTCAGAAATGCAAATTCTTGGACCCCACCCCAGACCTACTGAATAGGAAACTCTGGGGATGAGTCCAGCGACTGGTATTTTCACAAGCTCTCCAGTGATTCTGAAGAATGCTAAAGTTCTGAGTTAGTTCTTTAGCTTTAATTCCTCTTATTTCCATGTGCTCCTCTCCTCTCTTCATGGACCTTCAAGTCCTTACTCTCTAACGGAGCAAACTTTTTTCAGAAAGTAGAGAGATTTTTATGCCAGTTTCAAAAGTGGGGAAGAGGGAAGAAGGTTGAAGAAGGAATAGCAGCATGTTTTGCTGTGCAACATACTGTGGAAAATCTGTAGTAAACGCAGCTGTGATAAGTGGAAAAAAAAAAAAACCGTTAAGGGGAAGAGATGTCAAAAGAGAAATTTTAAAAAATTTTGCTCAAAGTTATGACTGCACTACCCCTGCCCCGGGTATTTTTAGAGGGATGCCAATAAAAAAGTGTGGTTCCTTTTCTGGTAGCTAGACTGTGGTTTCTTTCTTTCTTTTTTTTTTTTTT
>RJWJ010029424.1:0-20631 GCA_004363605.1 Indri indri
ATTATCTGTAGATTCTCTTGAATTTTCTAATGTAATGAGAGAGTTTATTTTTTTAATCCTTATTACTTTAATTTAAATTTTTCTTTCTTATTTCATTGAGTAAGACCTCCAAAACAATGTTTAATGAAAGTATAGGTAATAAAAATGGGTAACATTTGTTAAGAGCTTACTATGTCCAAGTTTCCATCCAAAGTACATACGATAACTTATACGTATGATAACTCACAACATCCCAGATCAGGTAGATAATATTATAATTATTTCAATTTCAAGATGAGAAAACTTAGGTGAAAAGAAGATAAGTAATTGGCTTGATATTTCACAGCTAATAATGACAGAGACAGGATTCCATCTAGCAGCTGTCTCTGTAACTCATTTCTTTATCATTGCTTCACAATTAGAAATAACAATGGCAGGCTGGTTTGTATGTATCTGATTTTAAAGGGACTGCGTCTGATTATTTATTGCTAGTATTTATTATCATTTTAACAGCACTCTTTTTTCTTAACAGCTTTATTAAAGTGTAATTAATATACCCCAAATTGCATACATTTTATGTATATAATTTGATGTGTTTGGTTATATGCATACACCCATGAAACAATCAATCACCACAGTCAAAGTAAAACAGATATCGATCATCTTCAAAAGTTTCTTCATGTGCCTTTTTGTGCGTGTTTCTGTGTGATAAGAACACTTAACATGAGATCCACTCTCTCAAAAAATTTTAAGTGCACAATACAGTATTGTTTACTATAGAAATTGTTGTATAGCAGCTTTCTAGAACTTATTTATCTTCCATAACTGAAACTTTATACCCATTAAATAACAATTCCTTATTCCCCTCTCATTCCAGGCCCTGGCAACCACCAGGGGCTACTCTCTGTTTCTAGGAGTTTGACTATTTTAGATACCTTATATAAGAGGAATCATTCAGTATTTGTTCTCCTGTGACAGGCTTATTTCAATTAGAATAATGTCATCTGGATTCTATCGTATCATTACATATCACATGATTATCCTCTTTTTAAAAGGCTGAATAATATCCCATTGCATGTATAAACATTTCTTTAACCGTTCATTTGTCAGTGAACAGTCAGGTTGTTTGTATATCTTGGCTACTGTGAATAATGCTATAATGAACAAGGGGGTGCAGATATCTCTTTAAGATCCTGATTTCAATTCTTTTGGGCATATACTCAGAAATCTGGTTGCTGGATCATATGGTAGTTCTATTATTAATTTTGGGGGGAGATTGTATCATTTCATATTCCCATGAAAAGAACACAAAGGTTCCAGTTTCTCCACATCCTCATCAACACTTATCTTTTTTTTCTTTTTGGTCCTAGACATCCTAACAGGTATAAAACAATATCTCATTGTGAAATGTATTTGTGCTTTCCTCAGGATTATTGAGGTTGAGCACCTTTTCATATACCTACCTAATGACTATTTGTATGTCTTACTTGGAGGAATGTCTATTCAAGTCTTTGTCCATTTTTTAGTCAGGTTATTTGTTTTTTGCTATTGAGTTGTAGGAGTTTCTCATAAATCTTGGATATTAACCACTTGTCTGATATACTGTTCACAAATATTCTCTTTCATTCTATAGATTGTCTTTCCATTCTGTCAATTATTTCCTTTGCTGTGTAGAAGCTTTTTACTTTGATGTAATTCATCTGTCAACTTTTGCTTTTGCTATCTGTGCTTTTGGTGTCATCCAAAAAAGTCATTGCCAACACCGATGTCAAGAAGCTTTCATTGTAAGCTTTATTCTAGGAGTTTTACAATTTCAGGTCTTATGTTTAAGTCTTTAATCCATTTTGGGTTGACTTTTGTTCATGGTGTAAGGTAAGAGTCCATTTCATTTTTTTTGCATATGGATATTCAGTTTTTCCAATGCCATTTTTTTGCAGAGACTATTCCAATTGTGTATTCCTGGCACCCCCGTCAAAGATCAGTTGGCTGTATGTGCATAGGTTTACTTCTAAACTTTCCACTCTGTTCCATTGGGCGTTATGTTTGTCTTTATGCCAGAATCATTTTGTTTCAATTATCATAGCTTTGTAATATAGTTTGAAATCAAGAAATGTCAAGTCTCCAGTTTTGTTCTACTTTTTCAGGATTGCTTTGGCTATTTGGGGTCTTTTGTGGCTCCATATGAACTTCGGGATTTTTTTTTTCTATTTCTGCAAAAAATGCCACTAGAATTTTGATGCGGTCATCATGGAATCTGTAGATTTTTTTGGATATTATGGACATTTTAACAATACTAAGTCTTCCTAGAAATATATATCTTACCAAGACTGAATTTTGAAGAAATGAAACATCTAAACAGGCCAATTATAAGTAAGGAAATTGAATCAGTAATCAAAAACCTCCAAAAAAAATAAAGTCCATAACCAAATGGTTTCACAGGTGAACTCTACCAAACATTTAAAGAGTAATGCCAATCCTTCTCAAAGCCTTCTGAAAATTAATAAGGAGGGAACACTTCCAAACTCAGTTTATGAGGCCAATATTACCCTAATAACAGAGCCAGACAAAAACACTACAAGAAAAGAAAACCATAAGCCAATATCTCTGATGAACATTGATTCAAAAATCAACAAAATGTTAGCAAATAAAATTCAGCAGCACATTAAAACAATCATTTTCCATGATCAAATGGTGTTTATCCCTGGGATGCACGGATGATTCAACATACACAAATAAATTAACATGATACATCACATTAGCAGATTGAAAGAGGAAAAAATATCACATACTCATCACAATATATGCCAAAAAAGCATCTGACAAAATTCAACACCCTTCATGATAAAAACTCTCAGCAAACTAGGTGCAGAAGGAATTTATCTCAACATAATAAAAGCCATATATGGGAAGCCCACAGCTAAATCATACTCAGTGGTAGAAAACTACAAGTTTTCCTCTAAGATCAGCAACAAGGATGTCCACTTTCCACTTGTATTCAACATAGTACTGGAAGGTTTTGCCAGTACAAACAGGCAAGAAGAAATAAAAGGCATCTAAATAGGGGGAGAAAAACAAGTAAACTCATCTCTGTTTGCAGATGACATGATCTTACATGTAGAAAATCCTAGACTCCACAAAAGAACCCTCAGACTTACCAAATAAAATTAGTAATGTTGTAGGATACAAAACAAACACACAAAAATAAGCAGTGTTTCTATATATTAACAGCATACAATTCAAAAAAATAATTAAGCAAATAATCCCACTTAAAATAAAATCTAAAATACTTAGGAATAAAGTCAACTAAGGAGGTGAAAAATTATAAAACAAACTGTTGAAAGAAATTAAAGGGACACAAATAAATGAAAAGACATCTCATGTTCATGGATTTAGTAATATTCTTTATTATGTTAAGAATATTCCCATATACTCTTAGTTCGTCAAAGTATATTTTCTATATCTACTCAAAAGATATGATTTTTCTTTAAATTTATTAATGATTTATATATAATTCAATTACATAAATTCTATTAATAGTTTTCTAATGTTAATCATCTTTGTATTTTAAGAATAAACCTTATTTAGACATTGTGTATTTATTTACACACATTCTCTCTCTCTCTCTCTCTCTCTCTCTCTCTCTGTAGATTTTATTTGCTACTTATTTGCTGGAAATATTTGCTTATATAACATTTATGTCATCAATTTTCCTTTCTTATACTGTCTGATTCTTTCTGGTTTTACTGTAATATTGAACAGTCTCAAAAATTGAATGTATGTACTCTTTCTCTTTATTTTCTGAAAGAGATGTGTAAGAGAGAGATTATTGCTTTGTAGTTTGGTAAAATGTGTCTGTAAAATCACATAGACCTGTTAATTTTGTTGTGTGCAAGTAGATTTTGGGTAACAAATATCTTTTCTGTTTATTGTCTATCCTGTTACGTCACCTTAATAATTAAAAAAATATATTTTATAGAAAATGGTCAATCTCATGTAAGATTTCAAATTAATTCACATAATATTGTCATGTTTTTTATGAAATTATTCTATTTTAAATCAGAATTTCAGTACTCACCTGAGGAATTCCTACCTTGAAAGTCCCTATTTAGTGAGACCACTGTGCTCTCACTTTGACCTTGTCACAGAAATATTATTCTTTATTCACAATACTAAGATCTCTAACAAAGAAGATTTTTGTCATTCTTAAAATAGCTCCTACTAATATCCACAGCTAACCTTTTATTTGCTTTAAACTAAAGTGTGAAAAACAAATATAGAAAAAATAAATCCTCCCCAAATCATTATTGAGTACAAGATATACAACAAAATTATTCAGAATCATCCCTCTTTTTTTGGTTTGCTGACTCAATGGACAGTAAATATTGAAATATAGAAGTCTGAGCAGTTCCAAGTGAGTATATATAAAAGGCATTGAATGATATTCTTACAAAAAGTCTTCCATTTCCTGTAGGCATATTATCTAACTATGTAAAGGGACTTCCATATTAAAATGCTTATGAATATAGTACTAAATTTAATAAAACTAAATACTGCTCACTAGTAACCTTGTTCCTGCAGAAACTGTCACATCTTTTTTTTTTTAGATTATAAATCTTACAAGTTATCTTTTATACAAATGGAAAAAATAAATAACAGGCTATCTTCATGGTAACAAGATATGGTGTTCAGGACTGTGTGTAGGTATGTTTGCATTTAATTTTTTAAAATACTTTTAAATTCTTATAATTTAGTATTAAGGAATTTGGGAGATAATATGTAAATGACATTTTTAAGAAAAACTAAATTTCTTCTATTCACTAATTAATTTTAATTTTCTAGCCATCAGTATGGGAAGCTTATTGTCTAAATTCCAAAATTAGGCAAAATTTTATTACACTTGTAGATGTATTTGTGGGGAAAATATAAACACAACATCTTTTTAATTTGAACAGTACTATAAAATGCAAAATGGTAACTAAATCTTTAGGACATATAAAATTATTTTAGATCTGCAAGAGCCATTTACTGATATCACAAGGTCCTATGTTTGAATATATTTCTCTCTACCCATAATGTAGTTACTCTAAATTATAATAATGTTGCTCACTCAGATGATATGTCTCTAATAGATCAACCTAATTTATTACCTTGAATTGGGGATATGGTGGAAACTATGAACCAGGAATTGTGAACTATAAAACAATACATTTTCCATTGAGTCTTAATAACAAACATTTTAGATAAGTAATATTACTTCAGTTCATAATAAGTAAGCCCAAGATTCAGAGATGTAAATTGATGAAGACCTAATGACTGTACAGTGGCCAAGCCAGCATGCAAACCCATCTTTGTTTTTTATTTCAAATTTACATATTTATACTATAGTAGGCTTACTTGCTGATTGTTAATAATTTTAAATACTATAATATTCTATTTCAGAAAATTATACATGTATAAACAATTGTGTTTGCATACAGACACACATAGGGCTGTGTGTGTGTGTGTGTGTGTGTGTGTGTATAGACACACACACACACACAGAGAAGCAATCTACTGGGCTAAACTTACGAACAACAGATAATACAAATATTTTAGAAATTAATTGAATGATAAATTTATAACAAACGTCTTTCTAGAGATAAGTTAAATGTAAGATGTAACAAATTCTTAGGCAGTGTAGTTCATTGGTTAAGATCACAATCTCTGGAATCTGATCATCTTGAATTTCTACTATGCCACTTTTTA
Source organism: Indri indri (assembly GCA_004363605.1). Classification (NCBI taxonomy): domain Eukaryota; kingdom Metazoa; phylum Chordata; class Mammalia; order Primates; family Indriidae; genus Indri; species Indri indri. Next base: position 5,725 of record RJWJ010029424.1, read on the forward strand.
GCCATGTGACCTTGGAACAGCCAATAATTTCTCTATACTTCCTTAAAATGGTACTATTTGTATCTACTACTCTGCTAGAATTAATTTCTCTTTCATAAATCTTCTCTATCTTGTAACATATCCAAATTCTTGCCACAACTTCATTCTTGTTGACTTTAGACTTGTTCTTATGGTTTGTTGTGGCCAATGGGATTTTGTACATATGACATCAGAACGATGATGAAATGCGCTTTGTACTCTCATAATCCACCAAGAGAAGAGCATGAAAATGGTTTATTGATGTCCCTTCTTCTTGGGCCCCCAAACAAAAATACATGGGAAGACCTGAGCCCAAACCACAGCCAAGAGCCATTTCCAGTCAATCTATTATGCGACCTGGAGCACAGCCACCCAGAAGACCAACATTATAGCCTACATTATCATATTCATAATTGGCTTGTAAACTTAGGAATTTAAAAATGTTTATTGTTTTAAGCTATTGAGTTTTAGATGGCTTGCTACTTGGTGTTTTTCTAAAAATGATAACTTACACATCAACTATGTGTCGCTATGCAAAAAATAAATTGCTTTGGGATCTGATTTCTTCCAATGTATCCCCAAATTCACAAACAGTGTTCAAACCAGAGCAGTTGTTCAAGAAACATTTGCTGACTACTGAATAAATAAAATAAACCTGGACATTCACATACCAAGTGCTAAAAAGAATTTTTAGCATTGTTTTTATGCATTACTGTATAGTCTCTTGTCCACTCCTAGTGATGATATGAACTTGTGCAAAAACATCGAACTTTCTATTACACGTATACATAACAAGTTTATAGACTAAAACTTTAATAAACAAATATTTTATCCTGTTTGTAACTAAAGTTTGGATCTCTAGCCCTAGGCATCAATTTATCAGTATGTGCCAATGGTCACAAGAGCACTTTTGAGAAACAATGGGGATAATTAAGAACAATTAATTCTCATTAATTTGACAAATAACATTCTTAAATATAAATGAATTTAATGTAGCTTCCAAATGTGAATTAACAATTTGAGAATAGTTTCAACAATAGCAAATTTGGCTGTATTTTTACAACGTTATATCTAAAAGGAAAAAAGAAATTAACATCTCATGGTCTGAGATGTTTTATATTAATTAAGCAATAGGCTATTCAAGTATCTCTCAACTGTCTCTCAATTTATGGTGATGATGATGATAATGATGATGATGTCTCTTTTCCTTCAGTTGTATTCAAATTCTCTTCTCCAGAGGAAAATATAGAAACAGAGTTTTATGAGGCAGAGGGCTCAGAATTTTTGAATTGCTGGGAGTTATGCAGTATTTGAGTTAGTGAAAAGAAGAGATCTTATTTGATCCTGTAAGACAGGCAGATATAAAGGAAATGTTGAAACCAATAAAACAAATGCGATGGAAATGTAAATAAATCTTATAAAGCTGCCATCCCCAACCCTTGGATAGGGACAGAGCCACAGAGCTCTGTAGCCCCCCACCCAACTCCCCACCCCACCCCAATCACCCATCCGTGGAAATACTGTCTTCCGAGAAACTTAGGGAAGGTGGGGAGGCAGCGCACAGCAGGAGGCGAACGGCAGTGAGCTAGAGAGCTTTGGCCATGTTTACAGCCACTCCCCACCGCTCCCATCACTGCCTGGGCTTCACCTACCCCCCATCCCGTGATGCCAAAAAGGTTGGGAATCACCGTAAGAGATTACATAAAAATATCTCATGTGTGCTGATTACCGAAATTTATATCTTTAGTTCTGACCATATCTGAATACCAGACACATATATCCAACAGTCTGACATCTCCACCTGGGCTGCTGTTTTGGACTTCACGTATCCAAAACAGATTTCCTGTCTCCAGTCACTAATTTCCTCCCCTTGGCTTCTTCCAAATCTACCAAATGGCAGCTACATTTACACCCTGCTCAGCAACCAAATTTCAGGAGTTATCTTTACCTTCTCTCTCTTTCTTTCACCCTATATCAACCAATCATTTTTGGTCCTTGAGTATATCCTAAATCCAAGCCTCTCTCAGTATCCCACTGTTACCACACTAATTCAAGTCACCAGTGCGACTCTCTAGAGGGGATTTTGCAGCACCTAAGTAATGCCTGGCATATGGAAGATTTTCAGTAAGTATTGGTGGAATAAATAGATAATTGAGTGGTTATGAAAACCTTGTTTCATTTAAAGATTAGGGGACAGGTAGACAATTATAAAAAATTTTATTCCTAGTATTTCTTGAACCTTCTAACTCCACAATATTCACTACAAACAAAGACTTCAATATAGTTTTAAATTACAAAAACACTAAATATAGAAATGGTTCTTTAATCTGGTCTAATTTCTAGGAAGACTAATCTGAATAAGTAAAAACAAATGTCTCATTTAGGAAGGTTTTTTTTAAAGAAATATTTTTATCGCCGTGAAGTTTATGTGTAACTTTATCTATATTGCTGAGTGGAGGACTTATAAAATTTTGGAAACCGATTTGTGTTTGTAAAATACTTGCACATTATGTTAAGTTGCTCAATGATAATTATTTAATGATATAAAAACAAATATGAAAACAACTATCTGACATCAGTTTTACAAAATTTGTACCGGAGAAGGCTGAGTTAACGAGGTTTTCTCTTTATGTTTTTTTCCTTATGATCAGTTGTTGCTTTTACATAAGTTGTTCATAATTTGGTAAATTTAATACCATTTGTTTATCATACAAGGCACTGATAATTTTAAAAGTTTCATGAAAAAGATAAAATTAATTTCTCTAACTCACCTGTAGAAATTATGTCAGTAATTTTTAAACTCTTATTGAGGTTTTTTTTTTTTTTCCAGGATATTACGGGGGTACAAACACTTTGTTTGCATATATTGCCTTTGCACTGCCTGAGTCAGAGCTACAAGAGTGCCCATCCCTCAGACAGTGCACACCACACCCATTAGGTGTGAATTTATCCATCTCCTCTGCCCCCACTTGCCCAACACTGATGGATGTTACTTCCATATGTAGACATAAGTGCTGATCAACAACTAAGATGTAATTAAAATGCGTATTTTCTGTTTATGACAATAGAGATTTATAATTGCTTTCCATATTTATGTTGATTTATCAAAGGAGAAGTAATCGACCTGTTCACAAATGGTATCTTGGTTGGTCGAATAGTTTGACCTGCATACAGTGATGGAACCAGATAATTTCTGAATTTCTAGAAATCTCCAGTGTCTGAAGGTGCTATAAAGAAACATTATTGTAACTTATCTCATATTCCTCAGAAATAAGCTTGACAAGTGGTGATAATTACAGACTTTTTTATTGTGAAGGATTTTGAACATTTATAAATGAGGAAAATATTTGGTTGAGCCTCATAAAAGTGAGGCATTTAAGGTTTCATCAAACAAAATAAATATTGCATCTTTCCCAGTGTCATAGCAGATGTAAACTGGAATGTAGCATATTCCTAAGTGTTTTATTAACCAACATAAAAGGTTACATATTACTGACATAATGTGTATGCCACAGGATTTTCATGCTTTCAGGCATTTATTTTTTTGTCTTATGTATTTTCAAGAGTTAATCTTGGCATAGTTTTTGTACTTTTATACACTCAAACTCTAGTTACACAAAAATTAACAAATATTATTGTCTTTTATAGAGAGCATATAATAACACATCTAAAAAGTTACTAAAATTGTTTCTTCTAATGTATATAATGAAGATGCTTGTAATTTCCCTTCCTTGCTCAGGAATTTTGTGTAAGTTCACCAATGTGAAAAATAATACTATAGAAATAAGTAAGATGCTGCAATGTACATAAACCTAGAAGTCTTCGTTATCAAAAATATTTATTTTGTGTTGGCAGGGCTAAAATCTAGCTAGAGACCCACATCTAGACCTAGGCCTACTCCTAAAATAAGAGTAGGATCTTCTGTTAAAGAAATGGATGTGTTTATCTTTTATTACTAATGAGGAAATTCATAGTTTTAGCTTATTTGTCATCTACACATATCACATAAACAGGGACTTTTAATGCAAAGGAAAGAATAATTTGTCATGAAGTAATCAATTTGCAGTATACTGAAAATGAAAATTCACTCTGGATTTGACAAAATCACATATGATTTTTAGAACATTTGAACAAAGTTAAATTACCTAATGTAGTAAGGGAAATATTTAATTTCAAGATTATTTTTGCTGCTTGCTGAGTATTCTATTTTAAATCCTTCTTTTACTTATACTTTCCTGACTTCTGTTCGTTTCTCTCTAATAGCCTTTCCATTCTACCAATATTGAAGAGAAAGTCTGTGGGATTTTTGTTTTAGAAGAACTCCAGAGACAGATAAATTTTATTGGGCAGAACAAGAATTTAGATATCCTTATGATTAACATATGGCATATCCAGATAGAAATAAACCAAGTGTAACTGGTATACCTAAGCCTCACCAGCCTATGCATTTACTTGAGGCAATAGAAACAGAATAGTGAGATTTTGATGTTTTTTAGCCCACCTGGTCATCCACAACCACATTCACCTGTAAAGTATCTACCAACTATATCTGGATGCTCTAGAAAGTGTCCCACCTGTGCTTACAAGGATAGTGGATGTTGCGGGTTCTACCGCACTTTCCTTGCTGGGCTACGTGGTTCCTGCTGCACCCAGTGAGGGTCTGCAGGTCAGTGGAGCAGCCCTCAGCTTTCACCCAGCTTCACCATCCCCTCCGTGGCTCCCGTTTGGCTCTGCCGGGCACCTCCACCACCAAACCATGGTGGTCACTTGCAGAAGCAGTAGGTGCATGCTTGGCTTTCAGCAAAGTTCAGGTTTACAGAGACTGAGAGGGAGGGTCACCCACCTGCCATTATCCAGCTGAGTGCCTCTGAGTGAAGATATTTAAGTTTCCAAATCTGTAAAGTGGGTTGTTTCTCCTTCAAAGTTTTCATATTTAATGAGATTGCTATGACACCGAGTAAACATTAAATACATGTTTTTTATAGGTAATACTTTATTAAGTACACTTGATAAGATAGAAAGGGAATAGGGAGCTTACTTAGAAATGGGATGTATTTCCTTTTTTTTTTTTTTTTTTTTTTTTGAGACAGAGTCTCACTCTGTTGCCTGGGCTAGAGTGCCATGGCATCAGTTTAGCTCACAGCAACCTCAAACTCCTGGGCTCAGGCGATCTTCCTGCCTCAGCCTCCTGAGTAGTTAGGACTACAGGCACGCACCACCATGCCTGGCTAATTTTTTTCTCTATATATATTTTAATTGTCCAGCTAATTTCTTTCTATTTTTAGTAGAGATGGGGTCTCACTCTTGCTCAGGCTGGTCTTGAACTCCTGACCTTGAGAGATCCACTCGCCTCGGCCTCCCAGAGTGCTAGGATTATAGGCGTGAGCCACCGCACCCGCCCGGCCTGGGATGTATTTCTAACAATGAAAGTGTTACCTACTTTAGACCAGCTTATCTGAGGCTGTCAGGTCTGATATAGTCATGGATATACATATTCACTTAGAAACTTAGATCAATTTTAGAGTAATGTAAATGCAAGAGTATTCCTTACAACATATTCAAAATTAAGGTTGTTTTGGTATAACAGAATAAATAATTCATGAATTAATGTGCTGATATAGTTCTGGTAAAATGAAGTAAACACCTTAGGATATTTAGACTTGTAGATAAGGGCAGCTATAGTTTACTCATGGGAATAATTAATCATCGTAGTGCTTTGCCTACACCCCAGAACATGTGAAATTAAGGAAACCATTTCTTTAGACAATTTCCTGAACACTGAATATAGCAGAGGCCATTAATTCCAATTTCGAAGAAAAGCCAATATGCGATTAAAAGTATTAAAAGTGTCAAGCAAACGAAGTTCATCAAGTTGTAAAGTGATGAATGTGTTTAAATGGCTTAGTACAGGGACATCTTACAGCTTTCACCAGATATTTTTCAAATCCATTTTTGATTGTGGTAATAAAGTTGCTGAATTTATCAAGATACTCTGAAATATTTTTAGAAGAGCATGTGAATTTATTACAAAGCACAATTACCATAAGAGTTATTTAAACATTATTCATTTCAATTAAATAATTTATTCATTCTTAATCTTACAAGTATTCATTGAGTGCCAGTACCAGCTAATTCACTCTCACATACATCATTGAATATCACTGTATGCTCTTTATTTACTACATGCTAAATATACGAAGATGAATAAGACACAGTTTCTACTCACACATAATCTTCTAGAGGAAACAAACAGGTATGACAGAAGACAATGTCAAAGAAGTACTGTTCTCTATTGACGAAGAATACAAAAAGCAAGGAGGGCATGATTAATTCCATCCTGTATGTAATGTGGTTAGAAGAATGTAGTAATAAGAGTCAATCCTCAATTTGAGTCCTGGATTAGTCCCTTACTGATTTAGAGTGCTTCTCACTTTCCAGAAATCATTTTCCTTGTTTCAGGTAACCATATTCTCAAGCTCATCTTACTCTTGACTGTGTCTTTGAATTGGACTGATCACCTTCCTCTGCCTACAAATGTGAATTGCTCATGTGGAGACAATCTTCAACATATCTTGGTATGTATCTCCAGAAAACAAGGTTGTTCTACTGTCACTACATAACCACTAAACCATTAACATATCTAAAAATTAGCAACAATTACTCAATAGCTTCTAGTATTTTAAAATTTCCTTAATTGTTCAAAATCAGTTTGTTTAAATTAGAATCCAATTAAAGACCACAGATTGAATTTAGATATAATATCTCTTAGATCTCTCTTCAGCTAGTATAATCCCCCCTCTACTACCTTGTTTTTCTATGACATTAATGTGTTGAGGCTGGGTTAGTTATTCTGTAAAATAGCTCATCTTATGAATTTATCTGAATAAATAAATTTATTATTCTTTTGTTGTCATTTAATTCCTACCTCTATTATCTGAATGTCATATAAATAGAAGATAGATAAAAAGGAAATAAACACAGGCTAAACATATTTGTCAAGAATAATTCACAGGTGTCACCGTGTAATGAAAACTCATATCTGTTTATTCCACTGTTTGTAATGATAAGATTAGTTACAGAATTAAGATGGAGATAGCGAGATCTCTCCACTGTGAAGCCACATTTTCTCTCTGTGAGCAGCAAGTTATCTGTGTGGTGAAAGTTTGGCTTTGGGGTAATTTCCATATCCAATCAACATTTTCCCTACTGGATTTTGCACCCATTGACCTTCCTTGCTTGAGTCAATCATTTCATTAGGGTTACAAATTCTCAGTTGCTTAATGATATCCCTTTTGTAATTGTTAGCTGGCATTCTTTTGTAAGTAAGAACCTTCCTTTATCAACTGTGGTATTTTTGATTATCCAATATAGTTCTCATTGAAAAGTTAAGAGATGTGCTTAATACACCTTTAATTACAAATTTTTAATAGAATTCATTTGTACAATAGTCACCATCACGGGTGGTCATAAGACTTTTCTTGTGCTGCTTTATTTTTGGGATCTTAATATATTTACTTAAAATATTAATTAAATTATTGTATATAGGTAAATAAATATAGCAAATACTGTAGCTACTTACCAATATTTCTGCTATAACCTCTTCCTCTGAGTCTATGAGAGGATTGCACTTCCCCACTCCCTTGAAGTAAAGATGGTTTAGTCTTATGAGATGATTAGGTCAATAAAATGCAGTTAAGAGGTGGTGCCAAATCAATTCTTCTCCCTCTTCCCATAGACATGACAAATATTATTGTTCTAGCTTGTGGGACTCCTTCTCCTGGTCCCCGAATAAGGACTGTAAGGAGTAGATTCCATACAAACTTTGAGTGATATGTAGTAACAGTGGGAAATCTTTTTTGTTGCTTTAAGACATTAATATTTTTATACAACATAACTTAGCATATTCTGACGTATACAGAGAGATATTATACAATATCTCACAGAAGAGATTTAAAATTATCACTTTGGAATTTGTCCATCACTAAAATATCCACATGCAATCTGGGAGTGTTTTCAAATATTAAGATATTCTGTGCTAAGTAGAGAAAACTCAGATAACTCTACAATTTTTACTTTTCTTTCATATGTTCTCACGTTAGGTATATGTTTGTGACAAGAATGTGCCAGCTCACTTGGTGGCAGAAGAGTTGAAGATCTTCTAGACGCATTTTGCTTAAATAGATTGTTGTAGTTTATCTCCAGATAGAAGGAAATGGTAGAGAACTGAAAATAAGAGTCATAACAATTGTTTAACTGAGAAATGGTTATTCATATGTGGCTACAGGGCTGGTGAGAAATTGAAAAGGCTAAAATGCTACCAGTGCCTCCATTCAGCTCCTAATCCTTTCTCAGCATGTTCGTGTTTTTCAGCTTTCCGACTTTTTTTCAGACTCAATCTCTATATCACACCCAGTACTATCACACCATATGCTGCTTTCTGCCCTTTTACACTTGACAAGAACATTTGAAAAGCTAAAAATCTATAGTCTCATCTGGGAAGTAAGAAATGCTCAAAAATAACTATACCACAAAGGAGAGAGTGATAAATGCCATGGGAGAGGAACGGATAAAGTGCTAAAAATGTAGGCAAAAAGATTGTTTCCAGCTGTGAGACATGAGATGGGATTTTTTTTTTAAATATATGCAGACCTTGAGAAGTAGATAAATTACAGATATGTAGCTATGAAGGGGAAAGAGACATTCTAATCAGACTGGTAGGAAACACGGTGAGTAGAAGGTACAAGTGAAAGCTCATCAAAGCTTCATGTTAGAGGAAAGAACATGGCTCCTTTCACATCTCTGTACTGAAATTTGTGGCCTCCTTCCCCTTTCAGGAAATGCACGCAGCTTTTCCAGATCCCTGGAATTCTGTGACCCAGCCCCTACTTATGGATAATTTCTATTCACCATTAAGATCACTACTTAAATGTCACTTTTTCATGGAAACCTTTCCAACTCCTCTCAAACCAGTTTAGGTCCTCTGGTTTTATTAACAGTTGTTTATTCCACATGGGGCTTTGCACTTACTATTTCAGAAAGTCGTTGTTTTGCTTTATGTTCTACTCTCTCATCGGACTTTGAGCTCTATGAGAGAAAGGGCATTTGGTTCTTTATCACTGTGTTTCTAGTGACCAGCTTAATCTCTGGATCATAGCAAGTGTTGAGACATATTTGTTGATTAAATAAAAGCTAGATTTTTAAAAAAAAAAACAGATAGACATGTAATTTTTACAGAGGTTGGAAGCCAAGATAAGTTAGCAAAAAATATACTTCAAGTTCCCAGATGAGAAGAGGTTATCATTGAAGACAGCTGTATTAGTTTTTGATGTGTGCTGTAACAAATTACTTCACATTTGGAGGCTTAAAATAACACTTGTTTATTATCTTACTGTTCTGTAGATCAGAAATCCAACACATGTCTCACTGGCCTAAAGTCACGGTGCAGAGGGGCCCGCATTCCTTTCTGGAGGCTCTAGAGGAGAATTCTTTTTTTTGTCTTTCCCAGCTTCTGGAGGCCACCTGCTTTTCTTGGCTCATGGTTTCTTCTTCCATCTTCAATGCTGGCAATGCTGGGCAGAGTCCTTCTCATGCTGGTGTCTCTGGTTTTCTTCTAATTCTTTCTTCCACTCTTAAAGACTCTTGTGATTACTTTGGGTCTACCTGGGTAATTCAGATCACTCTCCTCATCTTAAAATCAGATGATTAATATCATTAATTCCATCTGCAACTTCCATTCCCCTTTGCCACATAACCTAACAAATGCATGGGTTCCAGGGATTAGGATGTAGACATCTTTGGAGGGTGATCATTCTACCAGCCGCATCAGCTTGTCTAAATATTGGAGAAAACTCACAAATTGGAGCAATTTTAACCTGATGAAATTACCGATGAGATTCTCCTTGTGGAAATAACTAAATAATAATTCCAATTACTCTGTAATATCAGAGTAAATAAACCCATGTGAACAGAATAGAAAAAGGAAAGACATTGGCAAAGATGCTATGAATGAAAAACCAAATAAATGCACACTATTAATAAGAACAGTTAAAAACAAGTGGGTTTTTTTTACCGTATACTCTTAAAGGGTATCATCTCCGATCTAACTCTGCTTCTCATTCTAGCTTTATCGCACACCCTTTTTCCCTTCCCTTTATTAATATTAATGATTCCTTCTCTTTTTACTTGGACACAATAGAATCTAAACATACATATCTTAACCCCAATAATGTTTTTCTTCTAATCGTGTCCATGTCTTTTCTTTTTTTCTCTTACCAGATTGCAGGCATGTTCAGAGTGAATTTATCTTTATAAATCCTGAAGTTAGCACTGTGATTGTCACATGTCAATTGGCTGCTCAGTAAATGTCTGCTGACTGAATCAAGTGAATGAATGTGAACATGGAGCAAATGGATCAACCAGTCGAATCCCATTACTTAGATATAAATTTGAAAGAAAGTATTCTGTGATCCAAGTGTATTTGAAAAACACAGGACAGAATCAAATCAGCCAGAAGACCATGATACTATCAATTCTCATTTTAGCAGAATTATAAGAACATAGACTACACAAAAAGAATTATTAGCATGTTTATATTACTATTGCATAGTTCAGTCCACAAGTACGTGTGTGTATTTTAAAAGGTTGTTAAACTTGCTGCCATGATCATTTTAAGTTGCATTTAAGTAATATTTTATATTAAAAAAACAAGGCTTAAGAGTTATCTCTGTATTTATTTGGAGGATGGGGGACTGAAGGTTTTCTGTTATTATCCAGCTTTGGGCTAGGCACTGGGGAAGTCATAAATAAACTGTAAGTCTCATCCTAAAAAGGATATGAGCTATTAATAGTTTAAGAGGTAGGAACCAGACAGTTTAAAATGCAACCTCTAACAGCACCCAGCATTTATGAAATTTATAGGGACCGACATAAATTAACTGCATGCCTAATTTACCATAATTCACTAGTGTACAGAAAGTTCATTATTTCCTTTGGGGGAAATAAAGTAAATAAATAAACAACATGAAACAATCTTTCTAAGGTGGAATATCTATCTGAGACACTAAGCTATAATCACAAGGCAGCTTTGCGGTTCTTGGGAAACAGAACAGGTGACATTAGTTATTTTATTGCAACTATCTTCATAATATAGACAGATCAGCAAAGTATTCATCCATATATTCATTCACGCATTCATCATTCATTTATGTGACACTCCTGAATATTGAGCTCAGTGGCTTTCTATAGATTTTTCAGTGAACAAATGCATTTCTTCCTTAGTATTTCCAGTTATTCTGCAACCCTTCCTCATTGAGATCTTTTCCATCCATTCCCACAGAAAAGGCAATGCTTCATCTATAGATAAGGTGATGCTTAAGACTACATGGTGAATAAAATATTTTTTCTCCAAATTCTATCCTATTTTATCCCCTTCAAAACACATTCATTCATAAAGACTCTACCAAGTTCTCATAGTGGAAGTACAAAATGACACTACCACATTCAAAAAATTTCTGGCAGTTTCTTATGTAGTTAAATATAAATATACGCTGTAACCCAACAATTGCACTCCTGGATATTTATCTAAGAGAAATAACAACATATGTTCACAGAAAGAGTTATACTAGAATGTTCATAAAAGCTTTATTCGCAATAGCTAAAACCTTATAACAGGCCAGGTGTTTATCAATAGGATAAACAAACTGGCATATTTATACAAAGGAATAGTATTCAGTAATAAAAAGGAATACACTGCACCTAAATGCAGTGATGTGGATGAATCTCAAAAACATCATGCTAGTGAAGGAATCTTTATACAAAATAGTGCATAATATTGATTTATACAAAGTTATAGAGCAGGGAAAGTAATCTATAGTGAAAAATGATAATCCTAGTTGTCATCAGGGCAGGAATTTACTGGGATAGACCATGAAGGAAATTTTAGGGATGATAGTAATGCTGTATGCCTTGATAGAGGTTTTATTTACACAGATTTATACTTTTGTCAAAACTCATTGAGTGTATACTTAAGATTTAAGCATTTCATTTCATGTAAATTTACATCAAAATATGTAAATAAATTCTGAATTGTGATTAATGATATGCCTGCTGAAGTATTTAGGAGGAAGTTTCCTAATGCCTGCAATTTGTTTTGAAAAGCATCAAAAATATGATTGATGGCTGGATATAAGATTGGGTAGATAGATGTCAGATAAAACAAATGTTGATGGTAGATTCAGTGGTAGATATATGAGTATTCTTTGTAAAATTGTTTCAACATTTCTGTATGTTTGAAATATTTTAAAATTAAATATTAGGGAAAAACATCCAATAGTTGAGGGAAAAAAAAGGAAGATATGAGTAAATAAAGGTAGAGCCTCACCATCAAATTGGTGTTAATTAATCCATACTTATGTGCACATATAGTAGCAACATTCGTCGGGTGTTGGGCAGGTGGGAGGGAGGAGAAAGAGATGGGCATATTCGTACCTAATGGGTGCAGTGTGCACTGTCTGCGGGATGGACATTCTTGAAGCTCTGACTTGGGTGGGGCAAAGGCAATATATGTAACCTAAACATTTGTACCCCCATAATATGCTGAAATAAAAATAAATAAATAAAGGTAGAGCCCATAGAACAAGATGTACACTCAACTCTTCTTGGAACAAGTTCCAGAGTGGAGTGAGAGACACAATGAACTCCTAGATAGATTCTGGGATCTTAAAGAAGATGTACTTTTTGCATCAGGACTGCATAAACAGAGAGCTGACCAGTTCTATAGGCACAGAAAAGCCACCATAAGATGACAGGCTACATAGGTCTTAGAGGTACCCAAAGTACTCAAAGTTTAAAGTATTTCAGATGTTGGTCCTGAGCAAAGCTGAAGAGTGGTAAAATAAATGTTAGAGCTCCACCGAGTTTTCCATAGCTCCCTATCTTGCAGTTGGGAGTGAGGAACAATGTAGGAGCAATCTTTGTATATTAAGAACCAAAAGCATTTCCGGTGGCCCTATCCTTGTCAGAAATGCCTGTGAGGAGAGAAGGCAACCAGGCAGCAGATGAACTATGCCTGTTTCTTGCCCTGTCAGTACTTGAGTCCTGCAGAACAGGATGCCAGGAGCAATGGTGGGGGACCCCAAAATGTCTAAAATTACATGGAATTGACTGAGATTTAGTTTCTACTATTCAGTGGTATTATGGCTCAAAATAGTAATTAAGTTGAGTTATATAAGACTAATGAAAGTTATATTTCTTGCACACCTGCTTTTGTAGCCTGAGACTTGAACTTGCTAAACAAAGACTTAGAAATCAATTAAGTTACCTCCAATAATTGGGGGTATATTGAAAAAGAAGTACACACGGATATAAAGATAACAGAATCTCAGAGGATCCCAGGACCTGCAATATACCAGGGCCTTTCAGAGACTAAAATGTAATTTAGAAGCTAGAGGACATACGACTCTAGGGATCAGCCTATCTCTATGCACCCTGAATAACAAGAACTCGTTACTCTTCTCTGTGGTGACTCAGCTTCTTTCTGGCTGTTTCCATCACTTCTACTCCTAACATCCATTTCATACTCTCTCTACTTTTGACCTTTCAACATCTGTGTTTTTGTCATACTTACTTACTTATATCTTCAGTTAATAATCACAGATCCCTGTTTTTCATGAATCCATCTTTATCTTTTCAGCTTTTTCTCCTACTTTAAATTTACTGATTCAAATTTTGTATTTTATATTTCAAATTTCTGAAAGAGAGAATCTGACTGGCCCAATTAATCACCTTTATGCCCCCTTTGGACCAACTTCATGGTTCTGACCACACCATGGATTGCCTAGATTTCCCATGGGTCAAACATAGCACCCACGCTGGAGGTTTTTCTTTATATGGGGCTTTCACATCCATATGTCTCCCATAGGATTTATTATAATATTTAAAATGTGTGGCTTATACTTGCTTGTACCCTTACTGGACTAATGTTTTTCAAATTTTTATGATCATGTACTCCTATGAGGAAAAACGTTTCGAACATGCACTCTAAATTTTATCACATTGATTTAAATATAATAAACACAGTATTGTGATGATAGCACACATACATTATAGAACACATTAACCCAACAGAATTTAAAATAATTAGAAAGTGAATACAAAAATAAGCTTTATTTCTTTTCTTCAACTCCAAAGTAATTGTGTCTAGGGTAGAGTCAACCCTTTTTGGATACCACAGTACTAGAATAAAACCAATTAGACTGACTATCAGTGTTAACAGTAAAAATAAGAGTACTAATGATAGCAGCCTTCATAGTAAAAGAAATAGGAGTAGTAATAGTAATAGTAGTTATATTAGTGAGAGTAGCCACAGCATACAATGGTTGAGCGCTGTTAGTTCAGGTACTACTAGGTGTTTTACATATATTAAACATTTTATATATATATTATCTGTTTAATCTTCATACTTCTTTCCTGATATAGACAGTAAATGTATTTCCATTTTACAGGTAGGGAAGCTAAGGCTTAAAAGGACTATATGATTTTGTTGCTGTATTAAAGTCAAAGAGCTGGCAAAAGCCTTGCCACGTTCCAAACCTGTTATAGCTTTATTTTCAGTCATATGTCACCTTATGCTGTGTTGCAGATTGGTGCCTTGGAGCTTATGCCATATGCTGACTAGATAAACAAACAAACAAAAAAAAACATACAAACAAACTCAAGCCCTACTTGATGGTAGGGAAGAGACCTGTAGTAGTCAACAGGGCCTAAATATTAGCTATTGCTTCAAAGACTGAACTGGCCTGAATGTAAATAATAAATCTGGAAAATCCACAATGAAACTGGACAAGGAAAGAAAGCACTAACATTTCTAGTGAATTATTTCTTTAACAAGCC
>RJWJ010029425.1:0-20624 GCA_004363605.1 Indri indri
AAAAAAAAAAAAAAAAAAAGTTTTCTAGGGACATACTAAAGATGGCAGCTAATAAACAGACCTCTCTTTCAAGTATTTGGAATGTACACAAAGAACTAGGTTAATGATTTTTATTGGTTAAGAAGTTGAAAAACTTGTCTTTGTCCTTGCCATTGTTGGGGCATTTCAGAGAGATGCTTAGAGCATGAAAAGATGAAGAATTCAATGAAAAAAAGAAAGAGGAGCCATTTTAGATATATAATATTTTAAAACACACTGATGGGTTTTTCTCGTGCACAAACTTCCCCCATTCAACTGAGAGTAGCATTGCCTTGGAGGGAATTAAGATTGCCATAGCTGGAATAAAAAGCAAAAGAGAGAGGGAGTGAACAACTTTGCATTCCAAATAGGTCTGTGAATCCCATTTCATTGATAAGTAGCAAATTTGAAAGAGACTGTCAAGGAGAAAAAACCAAGAGGAAGATTAAGGATCAAAAAACCAAAGCCCTAAAGAAGTGTACGGCATTAAGTCGATTCATAGTAGTCGTCTTAAGCGAGAGATCAAGAACAATATTTTACAGTATTCTTGATAGATTTTTCTAGCTTAAAGAGCATGAAGGTTGTAAAAGTAGAGAAAGGAGGGCCTCTCAAACCTAAGTGGACCCTTCTTGACTGGGAATGGAAACATCAGTAAGGGTGCCCCACTTCTTTCAAGAGCAAGTACTGTGTATACCAGTATAAGTATGAGGGAGATACTGCCTGTGCTGAGCAGCTACGTGAACAGTCCTTCTTACTGCAGGCCTGGAAGGTGAAGGTAGCCTGTACAGATATTTGTATAATATAAAGCTTGCCAATCTTCAGCAGGATAAATTCCCTTCACAAATCTCCAGTGGATAATCTCTTTTTTTAGGGTTCTAAGATACTGATATGTTCCAGTAGGATAAGGTCTTGAATAACCAGAGGAGACACTTTGAAAGTGGATGGAAGGGGAGAGCTCCTTCCATGAGCCTCTGGACTTGGCTGGGAATAAGCAGGGCCAGTTCCAGGGTCCTCATACCCCTGAACAGGGCCAGTGTCATGGCCTATTCCAATTATATTTTTGAAGATGACAATTGACATACACATATCCAAGGTGGGACAATGTAACCAAAAGCAAAGACATATATGCTAAATCATATATGAGGAAGTAGAAATACTTTCTCAAAGGTGGGAAGGACCGAAGGGAATTAAAATACAGAGGAGAAAATTTTAAAAATGAGGGAACTAGACTACAATAACATTCACGTAAATATGGGAGACTAGTAATTTTTGAGGAAGATAGTTCTGGGTAGAGTGGTGGGTATATGCTTGGGGATTTGAGAAATTTGGAGAATCTTTGAAACAGATCTATGGGTGACATGACATGCTATAAACCAAACATCATTATAAAGGTCTAGCTGATACTAGGTAGTACAAATTTAAAATATCAATTAATTACTAAATTATAGCAACATTCACTATGGTTCAATTTATTTTGGTTTAATTTATTCTCTCAGTAACAGATGGCCAAGTTATTTGTTAGTTGCCAAGTCACATGAATCTGTTTTGATAATAATTCTGGTGCTTATTTAAAAATATGATTTGTTTTACTGGACATAAACTGAATATTTAAATGTTGCTAAATGAACATTTAAAAAAATAAGGCTATAGAATTCCAGTGAAATTACACTTCTCCCATCTGTTATGCGAAAAATTTCAAGCTTAAAAAATTTTAGTATCGGGGGGAGGAGGGGATGGGTATTTGCATACACAGAGAGTGCAATGCGCACCATCCAAGAGATGGGCACACTTGGACTTGGGGGGGGGAGTGGGGAGGCAAGGGCAACATACATAACCTAAATATCTGTACCCTCATAATATGCTGAAATTAAAAAAAAGAAAAAAAAATTTTAGTATGTCTAAACACTTGACTTCTAGCATTTGCCTATATACCATGATTTACTAGATTGTTACTTTAAATGAACAGAAAGAATAAAATGAAAATGGAAGCAGCAGGAATCGGCAAGTTTTATTAGCCCAGAGAGACATTATACAGAAATGTCAAACTGACCACCTACTGAAAATGGCTGGAACCTTCCCTTCTCTCTAAATGTCACCAGCTTGCTCAAAGTAAACATTATGGATTGATGTAGCTAGCAGCCTTATATGATGTTCTTGTAAAGTTATCCATATTTCATTCACTTTTTTCCTCCAAACTTCAAGTCACACTGCATTTTATTTTGCTTTTTCCCTAGCAGCACATCATACAGCTCTTGCTTTCTTCACCCAGATAAACTCCTTTTAACACACTCTTCAGAGCCTGCTTCAACCAGACGTGAAAAGTACACAAGATTAAGAGTTTTAGATCAGAATTTGCCATTGGCTAGTTATGTGTTACTTGAGCAATTCTCAGTCTATCTGTACTAGAGTTTCCCCCTCTGGAAAACAGAGGGATTCTGAGAGTCTCTTTCCTTCAACTTTTAAAATTCTGTGATTCAAATGTATACTAAGAAGCACACAGCAGCAGTAACAGTAGATTAATCAATCAAATTAGGGTCAAAAACAATGCCAAAGCTTTCATTTAGAAGGGGACCCTGGACTTCTACATCAGTACTACCAAATTTCCTCAGAGATGCCATTTGGGTTCAAGTTTTCGTATGAGTGAGAGAATATCCCATATTGTCGATAATGACAGAAAGAAAAGATTTAATTTGTGTGTGTATATATGTGTGTGTGTGTGTGTGTATATATATTTATATTTCTGGAATACACTTATTCTAGAAACCATCTTACAATTTATTGAAGACAAAAGAAATTCACAAGGTACTAGTTGGCAATACTACAGTTTGCTTACTCGATAAACTATATTCAACCACATGATTGTTAAGAAAGTAATCATCATAAAAACATCAAATATGTTATTTGTATAAAAGTATGCTTTAAATCATAAAAAACTAGTGCCAAGAACTTATGATTCCTAAACATTTAAAATTATTTTAATGAAGTACATCCTTTTAGGAAATTATGATAAATGTGAATTTACCTTTAGTTTTTGTATCTCTGAAATAAAACTAAGACATTTTCTAGTATCAACTCTACATACGATCTTTTTCCAAAATAAGTTCAATGAATTTGCCATTTATTTTATATAAAGAACCATTTATACAACTCATATACATAGATAAAATAATTGATAACACTTTAACATTTTTCTTGACATTTCCTCAATGATTTAGTATCTGCATGTAATAAAAATGGACTTTAGAGCAAAAATCAAGAATTGCAGCAAAGACTTTCTTAAAATATACTGCTTCTGGAGCTTTTAAATGCATAAAAGCTATATGCATTTACCCAATGTCAAAGAGTAAATTATAAAGATTACTATGAATTACACAGAAGAAATCCAATCAAGAATCATTTCGCACTGATAAGATATTAACTAAACCATCATCTCAAAATTGTGGAAACTTGTTAATTCATCTCTTAATTGACTATAATTGACTTCAGGTGTGAAGGTTTTTGTGGGGTCCTATAGAAAGACAACTTTGCTACCTTGCTTATTAATTCTCTGAACCTTTATGGCTTAAGTAAAAATCACTCAAAATTGAGTAATGGATTAGATTTTGTAAGTCACATTAATTGCAGAATATCTCAATAAAGAGCCATTAACACAAGAGTATAAATTTTACAAATGCCATGATATGACCTGATGAGTTCCTGTCACTCATCAGGTCACATTCCAGATCCATCTGTTTAAATTATTAATATGGGAAGGAAGAATGTTACCTGTCAGTGCAGGCAACTGTGATGGCAGTGCCAGGCTGCTTATGACTTCAGTAGCCTATAATAGCTAGCACAATATTGTCCCTTTATTTCGAAGATCTGATATTTTAGACAGGTTCAGACCCCTGAACACCAATTTCTATCTTTCCAGCTCACTTACTGTAATCATTAGTCCCACTCCAGTGAGATCACTGATCCATTGATACTACCATTTTTTTTTTTTTTTTTACAAACATCAGCCCCATCATTTTCTCATTTTCCTGGCCCATACTTGTCATCTATTTCTTGAATAAAACTTGAATCTCCCTTATAGTTTCTCCCTTACTTGTACTAACTTTAAAAAACAAAAATACCCTCAATCGTGATCCGATTAAACTCGATTTCCTTACCACATAATGCCTGTACCCGTGCTGCTCAACGTGACTCTACAAAGCATACACAACCATGCTGGCTAGTTTTGTGACCACTTATCTCAACTGAGACCTCAGCAGTACTCTGTGATTCTAATGCATACCCCCCAATCCCAAAGATGGCTGAAAGGTCCCCACATCTAGGGTCAACCCATTAACTTACATGCATTTCCTCTTCCTCACCATCTCAAGGACTTTGCTTCTTCAGTTAGCTCCTCTGTTTCAAATGTAATTAATTTATTTCTGTTTGTTGAATCATTTCTATTCGCATACAAACATCATATAATAACTCTCACTAGAGAAAAAAGAAAACTCTTTATACCCTGTGTGCCCATCCAGTTACTGCCCAATTTCTCTGTTTGCATTTTGGCAAAACTCATCAAAGGATTTGTTTACATTTTCTGTCTCCATTTCATCTATTTAGGGCTTTGATCACAACCGTTCCACTGAAGTTGCTTTGTTCAGGGCTAATGACAATCTCCATGTTGGTAAATTCTATGGCATTAAGGTCTGTATTTAGTCCTTACTTCTCAGCAGCATTTGACATAGACATTTCTTCATTCTCAAAACATTTTTTTATTTTCCAAGATACTTTACCAACCTAGTTTTTATTTTATTATTAAATATTTATTTCTTCTCAAACTCACTTTCTGAATTTTCTTCCTCTTCCTGACTCTTAAGTAGTGGAATGACCCAGAGCTCAATCTTTTTTCTTTGCTTTCTCTGTTCAACCTCACTTCTTAGGTGATGCCATTTAGCCTTAGGGATGTGGAAAATACTATATAATTGGATAACTCCTAAATTTATATCTCCATCAAGAGATAGTGAGAAAGTTCTTCCTCACTATCTCTTGACTTCTTCATCCAACTGCCAAAACTCAGCATCTTCACTTGGTTCTTTAATAGATATTTCACATTTAATGTTGCTAAAATAGAAAATGGATTGCCTTTGTCCCTCCAAATCTGGCATCACCATTCTTCCAGTTGCTCAAGCCCAAAGCTTTGGAGTTGTATTGTCTTTTACCTTGCATCCAAATTCAAATCTTACATCATGAGCAATGACATTGTGTTCTGACTTTAGAATGTGTCTGAACCTGACTACTTCACTTCCACTGGTAGTACTTTAGTCTAAGGCATTAACTACACCATAGCTGAAGTGATTTTAATTTTTCAATTCCAATTGTTGACACTTCTCATATCAGAACCCCCCAATGGCTGCCCATCTGGTTTACCATGGAATCCTTACACTGTGGTCTAGTAGGTCCTCCATGATCTCACTCCCACCTGTCTCTTGAACTGTTATGTCCTAACCCTCGTCTCCTTGTTTGCTAAACTCAGTATATTTGCACTTATTGTTTATTCATCCTTAAGTTCTCTTCCTCCATATATTTGGAAGCCTTGTTCATTCACTTTATTTAGGTCTTTCTTTCAAGTTTACCCCCGCAGTGAGTCCTCTCTTGAACACTTTAAATAACCCTCTCCTTTCACTTTCTACCTTAGTCTGCTTTATTTTTCTTGATAACACTTATTTCCAAGACACATAAAGGCATATATATATATTTTATCTACTTTGCATAAATATATGTATTTACATATTTATATAAGGATATCACTTCTCTCTTGTTAATCCCTCACAGAATACCTGGTACATAGTAGGAACACATTAATTGTGGGTTGAATGACAAAAGAACAAATTAATTTAAGAAAATTCAAGATGAAATTCAACAATGCAAACTTCTTATTCTGTTGAAGAGTCTATTACCTAGCCTCATATGTCATAAATAGTACATTCATGGTGGCTTGGCTTAAGCAAAATTCTCCTCAGTATTTCTATTATTAACTATGAAATTCAAATATGAAGTTGTAGATAGTCCACAGAACTGTAGCATGATGTTGAAAGACAAATTTCACTCGAATCTAACCCCACTCAACCTAGGATATCACCTCCCCTTGTTCTAGAATGCTTTATAAATGTAGCCTTGGAGTCAAACTGAGTTCTAATCCAGAGGAGTCCACTCCTTACTACTTGTGTGACCTTAACAAGTAAACTTTCTGTGTCTCTGTTGCTTCATCTGTATTATGGAGATAATACAACATAAATTTCAAAGTAGTCTCTCCTGACTACTTTGCCCCTGATTTAACAAAAGGTAAAATATTTGTAAAGATAGTGACTTCCTCCTCCTATAAATTATTTTGTGATACACTTAATAGGCAAGGTTTAAAAGAAAAATCAGGAGTTGTAGATTTAGAAATTGCCAACCCTAGTTGTTGATATAATAACTTCTGAATCTGTGCCCCTCAGATACTGAATTCTGCTAACCTTCCTACACTGCAGGGATCTGCCACCCTCTCCCTATTAAAGTACCCTTCCAGGGCTCACCTGCTTCCTCTACCATCCGACTACTCACCTAATAGTTTAACAATACTTTCTGCCACTTGCCAGGTCTTTAGTACTATTTTGTCTCTCCCACACTCAGAGTTTGTAATTCATGTTGCTATCATCTGATCCTGACCCATTTCTAACTATTTTCTATTACAAGTTTGCATATTTATTCTAACAGGTTAATATACCACACTTTGTAGCACGATTTTATATTATGGTGTTTGAGAGATTTAGTCAGAGATGAAATAAAAAGTAAATTCAATCTCATATCAACAGGCATATTTTTTACAATTTGCTTTATCTATTTTAATTTTTAGAGGATTTTTCTCCTTTACATACATTTGTTCTTCCACATATCTCTGAAACTAATGTGCTTTATTGATTACACTGAATAATTTACATGATTAAATAAAGAGGATTTTTCTATTTAAATGCATTTCATTTGGTTTTAAATAGAGTTAGGAGTTCCTCCTAAACTCTAATAGGAGCTATTAAGTTAAAATTAAAACAAGTAAGTTATAGGTTATTTGTTAAATTAAAAATGCAATTTACTAAATTAAAAATTTCTATCGCTACAGCTCAACAACTGTCTTAATTTGAAACATTCAGTCAGAAAAAAGAGCAATAAATATGCTCAATTTTTTCCATGTTTAAGTGATTATATTGCTTGAAAATAAAGACCTTCAGCATGGTCCACAATGTATATACTGCCCACTGATGCCTAGCTTCAAATTTTACACTTGTTTTACACATTTATAAATTTGAAGGTCAAAAAAGGTAACATAAATATTAAGAATGAAAGAATGTTAAAATCAGTCTCAGATTTTATGCTGAAGTTTATTACCTTCATAGTGCTAAATTGTAGTTTGAGAACGCAGGTATTTTAGACTTCGGTTAGATTAAAAACAAGAAATAAATAGTGGAAATAGAACTAAGTGAGTATCAAGTGCAATATTCAAGGAAATAATGGAGAATACTGTGTTGTAAACATCCGAAAAGAAACTGAAGTCTGATGGACATGCTAATTAGTGTCTAAATAAATATAAATCAGTGGTGTGAGTTACTGAGGTGCTTTTATATATAGTAGAATAGCAGCATAGATGGAAAGTGAAACTTTCTAACTTACCTAGGAAAAACATACGAAGGCTGGGAATTCAGAAGAAAAATCTAGAATAAGTGTCTTAGGCATTGGGATGACTTAATACATCAGAGAATGATGTATAATTGCTCCAAAAGTATACTGAAGATTGAACAAGGATAGAATTAAGGAACCATGCAAAATGCCTAGTCAAACAGTAAAATATTCTAACAATAAGGACTGGTAAACAACAGACTTTAAGTGAAGTTGTGGAGTGAAACTGCCCTGAGAGATTTGAACATAGACTAGGTCTTCATTTAATGACACAGATGGTATACAGTTGTTCGCCAGACTGCTGTAGATATCTTCCAAATATATGATTATTAAAAGAAAAAACAGGCACATCACTTGGCACTTAATAAAAACTCATTGACTTGGCATCTATCTTATACTTGACCATTCTTAATGAGCTTAGATTATGTTTTGGAATTCCAAAGAATACAACTCAGGATTTAGAATCAGTCTTCTCACTCACCATGGCCGTAGTATAAAGAAATAGAGTTAATTATTAGCAAGAAGAAAGAAAGAAAAGACATGAACACATGCGAAGGAGAGAAGGCACACATTCAAGAAGCCATAGCCATTACCACTAATTAAAAAATAAATATAATGAACACAGGTTTGAACTATGCAGGTCCACCTATATGTGGATTTTTTTTTTCATCCCAACTTGAACGGAAAATACAGTATTAGAGGTATGACAGAACCCACCTATATAGAGGGCTGACTTTTCAGACACAGATTCTGCAGGCCCGATTGCAGGACTTCAGTATGTGCAGATTTTGGTATCATAGAGTTTGGGGTGAGAGGCCTTGTATCAATCCCCTGAGGATAGTGAGGGGTGGCTATATATTTAAATTTAAATTTTTTTTAAAAAACCCAAATGGCCAGACTTTGTGACATACATATTGATAGAAGGGACACAATATCTTTTATATAAATCACAAATAATACCTCATTTCTCAAATGTGTTTTCAACAAATACATAAGAATTTAACATGATGATTAATAATGGCCCAAGTTCAAAAGCAGGTAGCTCAAAAAATTATGTTCATGAGACTCGGAAGAGGAAAAGCAGAATTTAGAAAAAAATACGAATCACACCAGAAAAGAGCCTTATCACATAGTTCCAAGGTTAATGATTTTAAGTACCTTCTAAGTCAGAGGAACTGGAAATTGATATCAGAAACCCAATCTATAGATGCATAGGTCATCATTGTGCCTAAGCAGAAAACACGTATATTGCTCATTCTTTAATGGCTTCAGTCATTGTCAACAAATCTTTCTGTCATCTTCAATAAATCCTAAGTTTAAAAAGAAAAAAATTATACTCTCCACGTATTGCTGTACACGGTTCTTTGAGCTAGGCTGCCCATTCCCAAATATTACAGATGGAAGTGAAAAAAACTAGTAAGCAATGCCCCTTGAGAAGACCATCTTAAGAAGGCTTAATTTTGTTTTGATGAGCCACAAATGACAAAATTAAGATTAGTATTTCTCAGATTTGATAAGTATCCAAAGAGCCTGGAAAGCTTTATTTATAATACCAAGTTTCAGTATTTAGCACTGGAAATTTTGAGATTATAAATATGGGATGGATCTCTTTAATGTCAATTGTAGCTCCCAATTGTTTGTGATAACAATTAAAACACAACACACAAATTTATATCTAAAACCAAAGTCACAATAGGGAATTACTCTGATTGAAATATTTATTTACTAATCTGTTCAACATATTACGTTGAAGTACATGAAATTGTCATTTTCGTAGAAGTAGTTAAATACGGGCAGTTTCATACTGTTCAACTTAATATTTATTGAATCACTTCTCTGTTTCGGATCAGTTATAGTCACCGAAGATTCAATGCAAGCAAAACCAGAAGCGATGTGTAAATTAAGTAATCCTCTGAAGACTGAAGGGCTTTTAGTATCTCTACAGCTGCTCTGAATGACTTTTCAATCCATACATCCATTGGTTCTCCCATATATTCATCCTACAAATTTTGTTTTGGCACTTAATATAGGCCAAATATTTGCCTAGGTATTGAGAATACATTCATTATCAAAAGAAACATAATCACTGTCCTCATAAAGCTTAAACCTCAAACAGAAAAAATTCACACCATTATAAGTATATACATTGTGATAAGTGCATTAAAGAATAGGTACAAGAGGCTTTGAAAAAGTAAATCAGAAAGATCTGAGATTCCACATTTTGTAATCTGTAAAGACTGCAGTGGAGGAAGCTATAATAGCTAATACCCAGTGTAACTTAGATGAAGTGTTTTATAGGGCTCGTCTTGTTTAATCATCATGGCAAAGAAGATACTATTTGCCTCTCCATTTTACTGATCAGAAACTGAGTCATAGCGGTTAAGTAACTTGCTCAAGAACACAAAGCTAGTAAATAGTGGTATCAGAATTTGGACTCCAGTAGTCTCCTTCCAGTACCCAGCTCATCAGCCTTTGCTTATGTTACCTCCTGTAACTCAACCCTGATTTATTCTGCCTGACCTAGAACTCCAGGGCTAATATACATAGCTCTGGGCACAACTCTCCTAAAACCTATCCCCAGGATTTTTCAACTAAGCCTTTCTCATTATGAACTGAGATTGAATTGGGGAAAGCAGGACAGGAGAATGCTAACAATTGGTAGCATGGTCAGTCAGCCAAGAATCAATTGAGGCTAAAGTGTTTCAAGTAGCCATCATCTCTGTTCACGTAATCCTGTGAAATGTCATTTGAAGTTCCTGTCCATTTAGGACTAATCCCTGAGATTCAATGCTTATGAATTGGAGCAAGCTTTACACGAGCCCTAAATGCATGCTCCAAAGAGCTAAAGCTGACAAACAACTATAAAACAAGAGCATCAGAGTCTCATAATTCCTGTTTGTGAACACTCAAAATGAAAAGAAAAAGTCAAATCCAAATATCAGACAAGTTTAAAATTTAAAAATTAAGTAAACCACACAACGGTAAATCCTTAAGCAGACTTAACATAATTTGAACAGGAGAAACACATCTCAGTGTACTTCACAGGAATTCTTCTCAAGCTATTAATTTCATGGCAAGTGACCCTTATTTACCTTTTCTCCTTGTTCCTCCTAGTAAAAGGTGATATTGTGAATGCTATTTAATGCACTTAATCTGAGATGCAAAATAACATTTATATATAACATGATTATTATTATAGTCACTAGATTTCAACTATGGAAGACAAAATTTCCTTTACTGCTGTAATTCCCCTTTTTCAATATCTACCTCTTCCATGTGGCTAAGGAAGAGAAGTGTAATTTTAGCCATTTTTCCCCAGGCCTCATTTGTAGAAGGTATTTACATTCTGTACAGAAATCCTAAGTATTTTTTATGGATGCCTCTGGCTACATGTAGCTGCCAGGGTTATTTTGAAATTTATCACATTCATCAGAATATAGTGAAATGGACAATTATTTGTATTATAACAAGAGAAAAGTTTTTACTAGCATGTAGTCAATGAGGTTATGTATTATGGCATATGTTTCTTTGGTTGCAAGCAACAGAAACTAAATTGGTATTTTAATTAAAAAAAAAAAAAGGAACATGTTAGAGATAGAGGAGCTCATAGAATCAGGGAAAAGTGAAAAACCAGGCTTAAAACTGACGAGAAACAAACAATTACAGATTTTACCAGACTTTCCAAGTCACCATGGCTGCTACTGGGATCAAATGTTCTGTTTTGTTTGTTCTGTTTGCTCTGTTTTGAATTACTTTGCTCAATATTCAAATCCTTCCACCCCCAAAAGAATCTTACTGAATAATCTTTGATGATAGGCCTTTATATTTTTCCTGGAGAGAAAAGAATCTAGTAAAGTTCTTATAAAAGATGCATCCAAAAACCCCTTGTGCTTCTGGAGTAGGAACACTTAAATTATTGCATTAAAAAGATTGCATGTCAAGGATTAATTTTTCCTCCCGAGGAAATCAGGATGCAGTTACAAAGAATGACTTCTGGTTAGCAGAAGACAAAAAGCTAAATATTTTTTTTCTAACTGTGTATATACATCTCCTATGACCAATAATACCACTCCTAGATAGTCACCAAAAAAGGAATGCATACTCAGTTCCCAACAGATATGTACAAGAGCATTCAGAACAATATTTTTGAAAGTAGGCAAAACTGGCAATTATCCAAGTGCCCACCACAGGTAACATAGATGAATCTCACAAATATAACATCGAGCAAAAGAAGCTACGTACTAAAGAATACCCAATGCATGATTCTGTCATCAAATTTAAAATTAGGCAAAACTAAGCTATGATGTAGAAGTCAAAATATGACTCGTGGTAAGGTAAGAACTAGCACAGGGCAGGAAAACCTTCCTAGGGTGCAGTTGATGACCTGTTTCATGATATGGGTGCTGCTAAATGTCTGTTCCATTAGTAAAAATTTATCCAACTCTGTACCCTTATGATTTGAGCACATTCCTCTGTGTGAATATGTGTATGTGAGAAAGAGAAACTATATCTGCATACAAAATTTTGTGAAGGAAATATATTGTTATAAATTATAGAACAAAATTTAAAAGAATTAAAGGAATCTGGAAAAACCCTTGTAATGCAGAATTGGCCAAAAAATTGAAGCAGCACAATATTCTTATTAATTTTATGTAATATGAAATGTGAATCATATACAGGGTATTGTGTTTATATGCATGTTCTCTGGAGTTAGCCAAACCAGGGTTCAAATCCCAGCACTACCATTCACTATTTAACCTCTATCAAATTATTCTCTATAAATTTTCAGTTCTTTATCAGTAAAATGTGGATACTAATACCTACATTATAAGACTATAGACATTATACAACAAAATAATATATATAAATGGCTTAGCATAAGTTTTGATGCACAGTAGCAATTACCGCTAATGTTGAAGTGCTTTGACATGTATTATCTGAAACTTACTGTACTCCTCAGAGGTGGTCATGCTAGGAGAGACGTTGTACAGTATTCTCCACAATGTGGGACAAATACCCACTGGTAGCACACAAATTGATTTTAGATGACATACAGGCATGGCCTTAAATAAGACTGAATTGCATAGTGAGAAAATTGTCTTCTTTCAAAGCTTTTGATTACATTAAGAAAAGTTCTCAGTTTGGCGCCAGTATGTCTTCAACCTCTTTGTAGGGCTTGCTAAGCTCCCTTTTTAACAGAGAAAGAGCAAACCTCAGGCCAGAATTTGATGGCATTTATTTAGTTTTGGTTTTATGCTATGCATATGTTTTAGGAACACCTACCATTTATGACAAATGTTACTGATTATTCATTTTCAATAACCACATGTAATTTACTTATATACATTTATGTTAAAAGGGAGCCAATTAAAATATATTTAGGGTATAATAGAACATTTGGAAAACAGATTGTAAAAACTGATAATTTGTGATACCATTTGACTGAAATTTGAAAAATATTGATATATTAGAGGGTGTGGTACAGAGGAAAAACAACTGTATAAAACTTGGTCTAAAACTTATATTCTAGATACTAACTCTGAACTTACTGTGAGGTCTCTCCAGATAGGCTCTTTGGCTTTGGGCAAGATATGTGACCTCTTTGAGTCTCAACTTCTTTGCCGATCAAATGTGGATAATTGTGTCTGAGCTATTTATCTCATAGGGATAAGAATCAAAGGAGGTTTAATGAACGTATGCCCTGGAAGTAAAACCCCGTACAAATCTGAATCATTACTATTGCTTTTAATTAGCTCCATTTTTAAGAATGAAGGAATAAAGACATTACGTGATTTGTCTAAGATAGTCCTGTTAATATGCATGAAAGTGGCCTCCCAAATGCCTTAGTACAATATTCTTCTGTCCATGCCACACCTGCTCCCAAATTAATAGTTCCCATAGTTTATACAGTTTATGTTCATAGAAGAAAGCAGGACAAGTGAGGTCCTACAATGTCAAGCATAACGAGGTATGGCCAAACAGACATTCCTACTTAGAGCACTCCCAGGAAGGAAGTAATAAGGAGCAGAAGCAGCTCCTTACATACACTTAAAAAGGAAGAATTTCCACTCAAGTTACACTGGACTTACAGGCCATGTCAATGAGATACCACCTTTAGGTAGAGGCAGTGGTCAAAGCCTTAAGAGAAAACCACATGGAAGTAAAAATTACCCTGGAAAGTCATTTATATCACCCGTGAATTAATAATATACATATTTTTTGTGCATACTCTTATAAAGTAATTAATCTACACACTAAAAATTGACAAGGCCCAAGCTAGCACAAGAAAAGAAATCATAAGAAAATCTATTTGCAGACACTGGAAAAGGCAAACACTTTTGACTTTAATATATTGATAAAATTCTTGGTAGAAAACAAATGAGGGACAAATTGAGTACTGTGAAATATTCCTATTCACTTCCTTCTATTTTTAATATTAAGCCTCTAAAATTTAACACATTCAATTTGTTTATGATTGATGATTTTATCTTGGACAGAGAATCAGTTCTTAAAGACAATGTGAAATGAACTCAATTTATGGTGGAGGTCCTATGATAATGTAATCATATTGTTGAATTATAAAGACACCTTGGGCAGAATATATTATATCTTCCATCTATGGGTCACATATTACCTAGAAGTCTCTCCAGATGACTGATTTTCTCTTGAAAATGCAAATTCTAAGTCAGAAACCACAGTTGCCATAAATAGAACAGATTACTTTACAACCAGAAATACCCCCAATGTATAAATCAGAGAACTTTATATTCCAGACCCACTGGGGAGATATGTAAATACATGAAATATGCATGGGATTGCATTGAGAAATCTAAATATCTTCTGAATTCTGAAATATGTTTAGATCCAAAGATTTCATATGAGAAGTTGTAGATCCATGCTATTTAGTCAATTATATAACTGTATTTTGAAGTAGTATAGTAGAAGTGAAATTATTACTTATGTAGATCAAAGTGGTCAGATATCAGCATTTTTATATCTAGTTGTTCTTCATTCCTCATACTTTCAATCATTTATGGAACAGGATATGAGAATGCGCCTGGTCCTGTCTCAGTTTCAACTGAAGCTCCAATGAAGTGTATGGGTCAATTCCCCCTACCTTTAAAACAAACCAAATTTAAGAAGGGAATACAAGAGAACCTATTCCAGGGTTCCTGGGCCCCTGATCCAGATCGAGGATATTGATATCAAAGAGCAGAGAAGGAAGGGCTAGTGAAAAGACTGATTTGGAAGAGTCTTTGCAGTCTTATGAAATCCTACTTCTGACTCCAAGCATAGCAAGAGGGGATGGGACTTCAAATCCCTTACCTAGAATTGTTTATAAAATATGTTCACTGAAATTGTGAGACACAGAGGACTGGTACTTGACTTAAGCCCAAGGAATCTAGTGAGACAATGGATGGGGTTTGGCTGCTGCCTGGGAGAGATGAGCTCAATCTTCTTAGATGATGAATCAAGGAGAGTGCTATTACAGAAGATCAGCTTGCACTTCAGAGTTTGGTAGAACATGAGATCCAAAAGTCCTTCCAGCAGACCAGTGAATGCCATACTAGGGGGAGAGAGTAGGCAAGTAGTCAGCTGGGATTCTTCCCCATAGGAACCAAAGACTTCCGGAGAAAGAGGCCACAGTTGCAGCAGCAGATGCTCAGGGGCTAAAGAAGTCATCTACTAGGGAACCTTGCTCAATAAAGATGGCTCCTCCCTGCAAGGGAGAGACCAGGAGCAAATCTAGGAAGAGCTCAGGATAGTGCTCTATCTTCCAGGCTCCAGTGCAAAAGACAGCTTATTACTAAACAACACCAAATGAAGGTTTATTTTGTCCCAGCCCCTGATCAAACCTTCCTCCACCTGGCTGAAGTCAAAATAGCAGTCAGGGAAAGGGAGGAGAAGTCAATCTTATTTTCCTTCCCTCCCACACCCCCTTTTCCTATAATTTTCAGTCTAAAACAGAGCCCCACAAGTAAAGGTAGAATAACAGAAGGAGAAACATTTTAATGCATGCAAATTCAGAGTTTAGTTACCGGTAGCAGACATTCTAATTTCTGAGTTGAGATTATATATTATGTAGAGGGACTATGGTCTGAGAAGAAAACTCATAAGGTATTGGTGTTTTCATACAGAGGAAAGGAAAATGAGTGCACTGGAAATATTTATGAGAACAGTGGAAGGCAGAAACAATTGTGTCTTATTACATCTTGTGCTTATTAGGCATATTTGTTTATATTTATTAAATAAGAAATAAAATAACAGTAAGGCTTTCATGATCTAATCATATAAATACATAGATAAAATTTGATATTTTTACCAAAATAATATTTTCTTGTGCAGAAAGAACCAGGACATACAGTAGAATTTCCACAAATGGAAGAACCACTACTAGAAATGCTGCATTAAAATTATAAAAAACAAAAATTGTGATTGTTAGCAATAGAAATGCTAGCAGTTAGAAATCACAAACTCAACTCCATAAGTATCTTCAATATGAAGTTATGAAATATGGGTCATGAATCAAATAAATGTCTTTCACAAAATTTAGTAAGGCTTCATATAACAAGATAAACCAAGGTAATTCAGAGTGACAACTTCATTTCCTGTTAACTTATGAACTGCAGTGAGAAACATAACCACATATTTCAAACCCACAGCTTGAGTGACTTAGAGCATTTTTTAAATTTATGCTCAAAGCCACTGTGTTTATGTATACACAATCTGCTCAAATGTTTCACATTCACTAATTCATTCTACAAATATTCTGAATACATTCAGACATTTTCCTTGTTCATGGTAGGCAAACATTTCTACAAAATGGTAGAAAGCCTAAAAGTGTTTCAAGGAGTAATGTATAGTCCCATGGGGGAGTGAGGGAAGGTAAAAGATGCTCATTATTTTTGTGAACAATGAGAAATTTGGTCACTGGTAACAGTATCAATGCTCTTAAATGACAATCAAAAAATAATTGTACTTACAAAAATTTGTTTATATAGCACTAAAGGAATGATTTCAAATGTATTTTTGGCATTATTTGAAATAAGGTGGCTCTATATACTGTACTACTACTACTATATTACTACTGCTATACTATTTTAAAGCAAAAGTTCAAAAGAAATATTCTGTCATTCATTCTATGTGATGTCACAAATATTTTACTAAGAGAAATGTAGGCCTTTATCACACTACAGTTCAACTAGGCTATTATACTAATCCTCATTCCAACTTTTCCAAGTATTTCTGAGTTAGTTTTGTCTTTCTTTTTCTTAAATCATCTAAACATATGACTATGATCAGCACAAGTCTCCTGGTCCATTTCAATGACAGAGTCAGGAGATAAATAAAAAACTAGAAGATCAAATAAGTGTTACTGAAGATGTCTCACAGGAGGCATACTTTAATAAAAGGTTCCCCGAGGTACATGGGAGGTTAACTTTGGATTTGAGAATACTGCTTCAGAAAAGCAACGTTGTTTACCTGGAAGACAAATTGAAGGAAAAGAACAATGGGTTAGGTGTAGAGCAAAACACTCTACAAGAAAAATAAGCACGAAGTAAAAAATAAAAGTATTCCATGTGGAAAAACGTATTTCCCCAATGTGTTATGAAAAGTAACAAATACTACCCAATCATGCTGAGGAAGAAGCATTTCTTCATAGTGATTTTCTGCAGATGTCAGCTGCGGCAGGCCACTAATTTATGTTCAGAGAAATAAATAAGAATGGAGGAATTTATTTGAAGAATTTTTAGGTTTGATGTTTATGCTTTCTTGGAAGGATCCCTAACTGTTTTGTATGCATAAAGAATACTTGCAAACACATACTCCAAGTAATCTAGTTTGTAGTATGAAGGCAGTAACGATCTGTAAAAGGTGAATGCATTACTATGCTAATAACAAAACCAATAAACCTGGACCGCTCTTATCTTTCCTCCCTGGCCCCCAACACACGCACATAGTAGCTATTTGCTTTCCTGTTTCTGTTAATGGTATCGCTATTCTCCTGGATTTCAAAGTTGAAAACAGCTGTTAAGATCACAGGTTTGGAATTAGACAACTACCTAGGGGCCCAGCTCTATCAACAGCTGTTTAACCTGAGCAAACTACTTAACCTCTCTCACTCTCAAGTTCTCTTCTCTATACCATAGGGATAATATCTTCCTCATGCAGTTTTCGTGAAGATCACGGTGATACACATAACCTGACTATAGTAGGCATTCACTGTGTGTGGTGGTGTAATTATTATTGCTATCATTATCTGCCCTTATTCCTACCTCCCTTTATCTTCATTCTATTACTAAGCCCATTAATCCTCACTTCCTAATGTCTCTAACTCCATTCCTTTCTTTCTACTCCTGAGTGTCGTACTTTTTCGTCACAGACCCATGTTCTACTTTCCTCATAAACAAGAACAAAGTTCCTTTTGTACACCTCATTTCTGCTGTAAGTACAGCCTGTCCCTTCCCTCCTCCTGCCAAGCCCACAACAATGGGACACCCCAGCTGCATGAAATAAGTCAAATAGACTATTCACCGCAAAATATTTTCAGATGGGGAAGCCTACGCTACCTAGTAAGCAGTGTCTTATTCATTCTGAACAAGACTACTCTCTCTCTGACCTAAGGCATTTAATTTCTGTCAGTACCTCTCCTTGGGTTCATCAGACTTTCCCCCATAAAAGCCCTGGTGCTCATTGTAAAGAAGGAAACCCGAGCGAAAGAAAAGATTTTCTCTTTGCCATACAGTCTCAACATGTATGCTTTAAGTGCTTCCTTTGACTCCTTACCGCAAGCTCCTTGGAGTACAAGTTGTTTTGCTTAGCTTTGTTTCTTTTTCTTCTCTTTTTCCTCCCCCTCCCTCCTCTTTCCCCCTTCTCCCTCTCTTTTCCTTCTTCTTCCTCTTTTTTTATTAGACCCGAGTGGGTAGATTATGTTCTTTCATATGATCCTAAGTCTATTTGGGTATGTCCAGGTGCATTTGGCTTCAGCAATTCTGTCAGTTACCCGGCATCTCCTGTTCTAGATTAGTGGCATAAAAATACAGCAAGGTACAAAACATTCAGCCTATTTGGATAAAGGGATTTTAACTGTTTTGTTTACCACCTTAGAATGACTAAACCCATTCTAAGTGGATTTATATTTCTTTAAGAAGTATAAGGTCTGTTTATTGCCAGTCCTCATATCACATCTCTTGGAATAATACGAAAATATTCCAGCTCACTTCTGATGAATATTTGAACATTTAAAGAAAGTACCTCTGTGCCCTCAAGTAAAAGGAAACTTGTTTTTGGTTACTAATAGTCCAGCCTCTGAACTTACTGGTTCATCAATAGCTACAATAAAGAATTTGCAGGTAGAACTCCACATGGAGGAATAAAAGGGATCTTGGGAAATATTAGAGATAGACCTAGCAGGAGGGTTACTAGGGGGAATTCCAGATATGTTGGAGAATGGGAAGGAATTTTAGAGGAGTTGTCTGGAGGGAGGGAATGTGTGTGTAGGTCCCTGTGTGTGGAACGAAGGACAGGAGCTTGGGCCTAAAGGTGAAAGAGTTGTCCAAGAGAAGGTCCGTCATAAGGAATACTCTTGCCTGCTAGAAGCCATAATGTGTCAGAATCCTCGACAGTTGACAGTTCAACTTTACTTGAGTGAGACTCTGCTGCCATCAGTTATATTCAGCCCCTCTGGTCTTCGTGAAGGAAAGAAACTGGCCCCTTCTTCACAGGTCTTTCCGTGACTTACCAATAGGGGAAAAGGTGAGCCGCATCCTGAAACTTTGTTCTGACCCTATCTTATTTCACGCCTTGTGCAGCAAACCTGCCTACATCACCTCCAGAGTACCTGTAAGCCCCATTGTGGCCCCTGGCAATTAACAAGATATTGGGGAGGAATTCTTATACCATTATCTTACAGAGCTAAACTGAACAAACTCATCTCATTACATACAGGGAAAATGGAGATCTGAGATGTGACACTCCTATAACCTCTATCCAAACAGTCCTTGGCTGCTTGCTCCAGCTCTTCCTCCAAGTTGATGTGGGTGAAACGTGGGTTTGAGGACTGCAAGGTCATTCAAACTTACACCTGAGGCTAAGTAAAAGATTAGCAATTCTAGAGAAGTTGAAGGATATAGAAATCTTTATTCTCTAATAATTTATCAATAACTTTCGATGGTATTATTGATACAGGGTAATAGCAATAATTCATTCCATGTTTATCTATTTTTATTTTCCCAGCCACCAACTTCCCTCAGAAAATACTTCAGTGAGAAGGAGGGAGGGAGGTGGAGCACTGATTTTTATCCATCAGAAACTGCACATTTGTATTATTTCAACAACTTGTTTTTCTCTTTCTTCCCCCATTCCCTACACTTCTTGGCAGATTGTGGGCAAACCTAGCCAAATCCCTCATCATAAAATGATTCTCAATGCCTCCCACACCACCGTCCTATTGATCCAGACCAATCCCAGATAATCTCTGTTTTGGAAACTACTTTCCTGTAAAGTTTGCCCCAGTGTGTATAGTCTCACATCTAGACATAGAACTGCTTTCCATTAAGGTCTTCTTTTGATTTGGAGCATTAATTCAAAGCAAAACACACTCCTGTGACAAAGTATTCACAATTCAGTAAGCTGAGGGAGTTGAGATCAAATGACACTGGCAACTTCATATGAATCAAAGGATTCCTTCTGCAGGCATTTCGATTTTCCATTTTCTGTATGCCAGGCAGCCCAAATGATCAGAAAAAATGCACTATCTGTTGCAAAATGTCACTCCAGAGTATGATTGTGGTGTATTTAAAACATTGACTAGAGTCTACAGAGAATTGTGTTGTTCCTGCTTGCCACACTGTATTCTCCCATGTGCCACTTCTTCCATCATCTATCCCCGACTCAAGGGCAAGCCCAGACGACCAATG
>RJWJ010029426.1:0-20636 GCA_004363605.1 Indri indri
TCTGCTTCTTAATAGCAGACTACTGAGGCTGCTCATTAGTCAGTGGCCTGTCTTCTCTCCAGCTGGTTTCAAGATCTTTTCTTTGTCACTGGTGTCTGGCAGTTTCATTACACTGTGTCCACCATGGGTTTCTTTTTTCTTTATCCTGCTTGAGATCAGTGTTTCCTGAATCTAACGATTCATACTTTTGAAGTTTTAGAAAACTTATTATATTTACTCCCTTAAATACTGTTTCTCCCTTTCTCCTTCTGGGCTTCTAGTTGGATACATGTTAAATCTTCTGTCTACCAAGTCTCTTTACCTCTCCTTCTCATTTCAGCTATACATTCCAATGTACTAATTCTTTGTGTCAAATCTGTTTAACCTTCTTTTTAATGTCAACAACAACAACTTGTCATTCAATAAGATTTCATCTTGAGAATTGTACTGTCTTCCTTCCAAAGATGTCTTCTTTCTCTGAATTCTTATTGTAAGTTCATGTTTGTAATCATATCTTTTATTCCTTTAGAAAGTTCATGGTAGCTCTTGTACATTCTGTATCTGGCAATTCCAACATCTGCAGTCCAAGTCCGTTGTTTCTGGTTCTGTCAGCTGTCACAGTGGCTTGCCTTCTCAAGCCATACTCTTCACTGGCTCTTCATCTATGAGAGTCTTGCAGGCTCAACTTGGAGAAATTTTCCTTCAGAGAAGGTTTGCTTCTGCTTCTGCTCAGAGCTGAAGTGTGCCATGCCCAGGACATTTTAGGCCTGCTGACAGTTTGGGCTCAAAACAGTTTTAGGCTTAGTTTCCCCTCCTTGTTGCTATTCCAAGGTAATATCCTTATGTCAATACTGCTTACCTTCCTCCTCCCCCTTACCTGCCTTTCCAGTGTGGTGCCATGTGGCTGTCTGTCACCTACCATTACAGTGCCCACTGCAGCAGCCTTGGCTCCCCACCTGCCCTGGCCTAGACTTCCAGCCTCCCGCATTGGCCTCAGCTCCTGCCACTCCTGATGCAGGTCTTTGTTTATTTGTTGTAGAAGAAAGGATCTCTTCTGCCTTTTGCAAGACCACTGGTGACTCAGTGTATCTGTAAATAAAGTTTCAGTTGTGGGGAAGTTGCAGGAGACCTCCTAAGATCTTAGTCATTCATGACAATGGAAGCATACCATTTTCTAACGCATTAAAAATCTTAATTTGCGGTAAAAATCAGGGATGGTTGGACCAACCAGGGACAATCATATTAACTAAGAAACGTCAGAAGCAAAAGAGGGAAGTACTGAGAACACTAAGTTTCAAGCCAGAGGCCAATTTCTAGGCAGTGGCTCCCATGCTGGTCTCTGATGTCTAGCCAGTGGTGTCAGTAGACACTGAGCTCCATTCTTTCTTTGAACAGATGGCAGAAGAAAACAACTCCAAGGTACAGCCTGGATCCCAGGACACTTCCGAGAACGTGAACCAGCATGATGCATCAATGCAATCCCATTCCCAGTCTAAGGAGATGCTGTTACGCAGATTGAGGGCCATCGATGCCAAGAAGGGTGACAAGTTTTCTCACATCCTGGATGCGGTGGGGGAGTTCGGCATATTTCAGTGAAGGCTGGTGGCCCTCACTTTCATCCCCAGCATCATATGTGGCTTCTTCATGTTTGTTGATCTGTTTGTGTTTGAAGCCCAGAAACCATATTGCAACACCAGCTGGATCCTGGCAGTGGGCCCCAACCTGTCAGAGGCTGAGCAACTGAATCTGACCCTGCCTCGAGACCCCAATGGCACTTTTCAGACATGCCACATGTACTTACCTGTGCCCTGGGATCTAGATTCTATTATCCAATTTGGCCTCAACTACACAGACACATGCCAAGATGGGTGGATCTATCCTGGTGCCAAGAAGCGATCACTAATCAATGAGGTATGCCTTGTCCTGGGGTCTCTGTAGTTACCCCACAGGCCCAGGGATGTGCCCCTTCCCTCACTGAACAGGTGGGGAAACTGAGGCTGAGACACAGAAAGCCATTAGCACATTTCAGGTAGAGACAGGTGTTGGATGGCAGGGTTTGTCATCTGCCCAGGGAGTTGCTTCTATAATTGTGGCACTGCCCTTTGAACTCAAAGAAGACAGGGAATGGGGAAAGAAGCAGCTTTACTCAGGTATCCCTTACAGGGTTTCTCAACCTGAGCTGCAACCTAGGCCCTTTACAGCACAGAGCTGCCTCATCTGAATCTCCAGGCTGGGGCCCAGCATCTGTCTCTAGCAAAGGGTCTGCACTGATTCCTGCCTTTGCTCAGTTACCTCCCTGCCTATCCCCACCTTATCCGGGATAAGCCTCTGACTGCTCTCCAGGGGCCTATGTGCCAGTGTCTGCTAGGTGCAGGACAGGATGCAGAAGTAACAGAGCTGAGGCCCAGCTGAGACATGCTGCACACACGGTTACCTGCCCCTACCCCAGGTCCCCGTGCCTATACGTCCCACTCCAGGGTGGGGCTCAGTCTCTGGAGCCAAAGGCTGCCCTGGCTAGAAACCCGTTACTGATCGATCCCCTGTCTGACCTGCAGTTTGACCTGGTGTGTGGCAGGCAGCTGAACAAGGACACCGTGCACACCATGTTCATAGCAGGGCTCCTGATAGGCCGTCTCATGTTCGGGCTCATAAGTGACAAGTGAGTCCCCCAGAGTCCCCCAGGAATCCCACCTCCTCCTCGTGGGCATTCTGAGTTGAAGAGTTTCATGGTGAGGGAGGTGTGGTTAGAGGTTTTCTGGGGTCCCATGGGTGGTTCAGGGCCTGGCCCAGGTGTCCGACTGGGGCCAGCCAAGGAGATCCTGGCGTGCCGTGCAGCCTCCGTTCCTCACCTGTAGGATGGGCCGCTACCCTGCCACTCTGCTGTCGCTGCTGAGGCTGACTGTTTTCGGCTTCGGGACAGCCTTCGTGAGCAGTTTTCATGTGTATTTGTTCTTCCGCTTCTGCACCTCACAGGCTTTGGTGGGCTATGCCATCAGCAGCATGAGTTTAGGTGAGACTGGTCCCGCCACGGAGAGGGGTGGGAGGCGGAGAGGGGCGGGGGGAGGCGAGGTGGCAGTGGCAAGGCGGGGGTTTGCCTAGGAGGGGCACGGAGGCGGCGTCTGTGTGTGCCGTGCCGGGTGACTGGATGCGGAGGAGGTCAGCCTGGGCTGGGCATGGCAGGGAGACATGGGAACAGAGTCTGCCCTAGGCTGGACTTGGCAGGGTCTGGCTGGTGGCAAATGGTTGGGGTGGCACAGGGCTGGCCTGTACCTGGGGGAAGCCCAGAAGACACAGAGTCAGGCCCTAACTGGGTGGGTAGAAGTGTAAGAAATCTCCCCTCTTGGCTGCCTGGAGATGCCCAGAATGCACTTCCACCTTCATCCTCCATGCTAAACCCCTCACAGCCCACACGTTCCCCACCTCCCATACTCCTTGCATACCTGCACACCCATGGCGTACGTTTATTGAGCCCTTAAGAAAGGCCAGGCAGCTGCTAAGCCCTTTAGATGCATTGTTTGATTTCATCATGACAACACTATTCAGTAGGAACTAGTCTATTATTCCTTTAGTTGAGGAGGATGCTTCAGAGAAGTTAACCAACTTGCTCAGGGCCACACAGCAGTTAAGTGAAGAAGCTGGCCTATGTGATGCTAAAGCCCTCAGTATGCCCTTATAGCTGCAATTGCCTGGGGTGTTCAGGGTTCCCTGGCGGGAGCCCTCTTCTCAGTGGGAGGTCCTCCACAGAGCCCTAGGCCTAGATGGCCAAAGCACTGATGCACTCAGAACAAAGGCAGGGACAGTGATTGCTGTCAGGCCACGAGCAGGGTGTTGTTCCTGCAATGAGGCCTTCGCTGAGGGAGGCATGTGGTTGGGCAGGAGGGGTTCAGAGGGAGCAGCCTGGTTGAGAAGGGATGGAAGGCTATGGATGAGATTAGGAGGTCAGGCAAGGGGCTTGGGGTGTGCTCTGGGGAACAGAGGCACTCTTGCTGGCATTGGGGGGCTGTCTCTGGACCTGGTGCAGGTCACAAGCAGGCAGAAGAACCTTTGCCCAATCTGAACTGTCCAGAGCAGGGTGGGCATCTCAGAAGGCTAGATGCAGGGGCAGACCTGGGGACCTTGAGCTGACCATGGTTTTGTCCTCTTGGCCTCTGCACAGTCACCGAGTGGCTAGTGGGTGAGCACCGGGCCCACAGCATCATCCTGGCACACTGCTTTTTCGATGTGGGGGTCCTGTTCCTGACCGGGCTTGCCTACAGTATTGCCCACTGGTGGCTGCTGTTTCTGGTGGGCGGGCTACCTGTGTTCCCCCTCATCTTCTGTATCTGGTGAGCAAGCGAGCACAGGGCATGCACAGGGCTGGGTCTGATGGGCCGCATATGGAGCGGGGTGCGGAGGGTCCCTGAAGCTGGGGGAGCGGGGAGGATTTCGCTGGGAGAAAGTGCATGTGCCTGGAAGAAGGAGCCAAGGGCAGAGCCTCTGGAACCCCGGCATTGGGACCCCTAGGGGAAGACCCCCAAAGAGATGGCAGAGAGGTGGTGAGAAAACCAGGAGGAAGCGGGTTCAAGGACAAGGGAACGGTCAGGCTTGAAGGCCAGAGAGGTGAGGCTGGGAAGGGTCTGCTGGCCGCGGTGACCTTCTTGAGGTGGCTTCACTGCCATGGCAGGAGGTCGAGGAGTCTAGGAGCTGAAGAAATGGAGCCACCCAAGAGATGACTCTTGTGGGGAAAGATGGAGAAAGTGACGACTTGTGTGGGCTGCCAAGACAGAGTCAGGGCAGGGGCCCTGGGGTCTTCAGTTCCCGGGGAGTCACAGACGGGAACCTGAGAGGTGGGAGCTGTGAAAGGGCAAGTGATGCAGCCGCACTCGCAGGAGTCAGCGGGAGGCTGAGGACAGGCGGGAGACGGCATGGCCGGCGTGGCAGGCGGGAGAGCGGGGGGACGGAGGGGAGGCAGAGAGGGAGGTGCGAGCGAGACGGCTGAAAGAATTTGGTGGGAAATAGGGGTTCATGGCTCGACATTAAACATTGAATAAATGTTATGAGTGTAATAGATGCGTATGATTGAAACTAAATTAAAAACTAAATAATATTGACAGGTTTGTGATGAAAAATAAGCCCAACTTCAGCTCCTCGCAGGCGCTAATTCCTTCCCCAGAACTATCACACTGAACTCTTTCCGCTCTTTCTTGCCGTAGATGTCTTCATGGTCCAGTGAGCCATGCGCAGACAGCTTTTCGAATGGGTTGAACCCAGCTGAGTACATTTTTCTTCAGCCACTGTCTTCGGACATGTCCTGTCAACGTCCCTTCCATGACACTTGACAATATCTTGGGCAGGTTCCATCTCCTTCCAGCCATTCTTGGTGGTAAGAATAAGTCCCATTTTGATAATAAAGACTCCCTTTCAGTCATTAAAAAATCCAGCCCAGTTTAATTTAAAACATCAGCCTTATGTCAAATCCACAGTTTGTCCCTGGCCTCTCCCTCAGGCTAGTGGCCAAAGGGAACAAAGTCGGTTCTGACCTGACATTCTTCCTTCTGTCTCCTCTGTTCCCAGTTTTTCAGCAGGGCAGGGTGCATCAGAGAAAAGAGACCAATGACATATATGACTGGGGCGGTCACAGTGTGTCAGTGACCTGCATGGGTCGGTGTTCAAATGCGAGCACTCTCGGGAGCCCCTCTGTCGGGCTCTGATGGTCCCAGCGCTCTCTTGTTTCTTCCCTCAGCTCCTGTCCCTGCAGCTCGCTGCACAGCCTCTTTCTGTAGGGGTCTCCCCACCCAGCACATGGGGTGCCTTTAAGACAGCAGGGTCCACTTGGCCAGAAAACCTCACCGTCCCCTGACCCCGCCCTGCCATGGTACGCTGCTCCCACCAACCTCTTGCTTTAATTATACCCAGGTGAGGGAAGGGCAACATGCTCCGGGTTTCTGTGGGCCCTCAGACTTCAGGAGACAGACGTTAACTCTCCCATAAACTCCCTCACTGTCTGGAGTACCAGGCCAAGCCCCTGAATTTCTGAGTCAGCGAGCTCCATCCTGAGTGCGGGACGGCCGCCGCCCTTTTTCGTAGGCCGTTACCTCGTCTATCTAAGGAGTTGTCTTGGCCTGGCTTGGGGAAGGGAGAGCAGCGTGGAAGTGGGATGGAGAAGAGATTCAAGTCCTGTTCACTTCCACGAACCGGATGTGCAGCCTCTGTGGGTGGCCGGGGGCCGTGGCCACTGGGCCGTGTTGCTATGTTTCCAGTACGACCTGCCCTGGATGTTGGTAACACCTCTTTAAAATGTGCAGCTCTCACACGTTCATTCCAGCTTGGCACTTGAGCTGAAATTCCAGGACAGAAAAGTTCCACTTACATTTTGCTTCACTGCTATTCCTTGTTCTCTAATTTTTTTTCTTGATAGCACCTAGATCTTCTTTTATGAATATAAAATAACAAAACATTCTCCAGTGTTTTTAGGGTACAAGTTAGAGTCTTGTGTTCTTTTTCCCTCCTGTTCCCTACGTTATCTGTGTCCTCCTAGGTCACTCTTTCTGTTTGATTATTTTGGACCCTTTTTAATTTGGGGGGTTTTCTTCAATATTTAGTCACCTTTGGCCATCCCTTCATGTTGAAGAGAGGGTCTCTGAGAAGCTAATGGGAAACTATGTGAGAGGGAGCTGCTTGGCTGAGTGGTAATCTTTAGAGTAATGGATCTCAAATTTACACGAGCAGCACAATCACGCTGGGGGCTTGTTACAACTCTAACAGCTGGGCTTTGCCCAAAGAGTTTCTGAATGAGCAAGCCTGGGTTGGGGCCTGAGAATCTGCATTTCTAACAAGCTCCTGCATGAAGGAGATACCGCTGGTCTACTGAGAACACTACTAGTGCATGTCCTCTTCTTGGGGATGCCAAAGCCGGGTTGCTGCCTGGCTCCCGCTGCTGTGCCCCCAGGCAAGGCTGGGGCTAGAACTCTTGTCACCATTATGGGGACTTCCACTCAGTTCCTCTCTGCTTATCCTCAGCCCTTGCCCCCGCTATTATCTCTAATTCCCCAGACTCCCCGATGCTCTCGGTGCAAACTACAGAGGCAACCAGAGCAATCCCATCTGTGACACCTGGGGTGTCCAGGGTCCTCTGGGACCAGGACCTCCCTGAGTGTACCATGTGGCATGGGCTTTGCCTGCTGGCTGAGTCTGTTCAGGCTGCTATGACAAAATGCCTCAGCCTGGGTAAGTTATAAACAACACAAGTTTATTGCTCACAGTTCTGGAGGCTGGAATCACATGATCAAGGCACCAGCAGATTCAATGTCTGGTGACAGCCTATTTCTGACAGTGCTACGTCCTGTGTGTTCTCACACAGTGAAACAGACAAGCAAGCTCCCTTTGGCCTTTTTTCTAAGGCCACTTATCCCATTTCTGAGGGCTCTGCCCTCATCACCTAATCACCTCACAAAGGCCCTACTTCTTAAAGCTATTGCATTAGAGATAAGTTGCAATATGTGAATTGGGGAGGGACACACATTGATACTGTAACATTCCCAAATTCATGTCCTTCCTACATGCAAAATACATTCATTCCACCCCAGTAGCTCCAAAAGTCTTAACTTGTTCAGCATCAGCTCAAAACGCTAAAGTCAAGAGTATCATCTAAATATCTTCAGAGGCCAGGCCCAATGGCTCACGCCTATATTCCCAAGACGTTGGGCAGCCAAAGCAGGACGATCACTGGAACCTGGAGTTTCAGACCAGCCTGTTCAACATAGAGAAACTCTGTCTCTACAAAAAATATAAAAATTACTCAGATATTGCAGTACCCCTGTCATCCTAACTGCTTGGAAGGCTGAGGCAGAGGGGTGGCTCGAGCCCAGGAGTTAGAGACTATAGTGAGCTATGATTGTGCCACTGCCCTCCTGCTTAGGTGAGAGAGCAAGATCCTTTCCGTAAAAAAAGAAAATAAAACAATACAAAATAAATCCTCTGGACCAGATATAGGTGAAACTCAAGGTGTGATTGATCCTGAGGCAATTTCCCCTCTAGCTTTGAGCCAGTGAAATCAACAACTATGTGCTTCCAAAATGCAATGGTGGGACAGGCACAGGGTAGGAATTCCCATTCCAAAATGGAGACATAGGAAAGAAGACAGGGATAACAGGTCCCCACCAAATCCAAACTCCAACAGGGCAAACATTAAATCTTAAGGCTCCAGAATAATTTTCTTTGACTCGAAGTCCTGACTTCCGGACACACTGGGACAAGGGTTGGGCCCCCAAGGCTCCAGGCAGCTCTGCCCCGGGGCGTTGCTGGGTGCAGACCACACAGCAGCTCTCACGCACTGGAGTCAAGCACAGCAGCTGTCCCAGTCTGGAGTTGCACACTGGTGGCTCTGCCAGTCTGGGGTCTGCAGGCTGCCTGTCCCCACAGGTCTGCTGGTCATTGCCCTAGGAAGGGCTCTCTATGGCAGCCTTGTCCCTGTGGCAGTTTTCTCCCTGAGCTCCGAGGCTCTTCAGGGCACCCTATGACATATAGGTGGAGGCAGCCACATACCCCCAGCTCCTGCACTCTGTGCTCCTGCACCGCTGGCACCACATGAACACTGCCATGGCTCACCCCTGTGACCTCTGGAGGGATGGCCACTGCAGACTGCACCACAGTTAGGCCCACTGGGGTCACACCGGGGTGGCTAAGGAGTGCTGCGCCTGAGTGCGGGAGCAGAGGCTTGAGGTGGCTCCTAGCAGTGAGCACCGATGTTCCCTGGATGCCCCTTGTCCCTGTTTTGACATAGTTCTGTTGCCTAGGCCTTGGCAATCTGGGCCTGTGACGGGAGGGACAGCACAAATAATCACCGAGATGCCTTTGAGGCCATTCTTTTAGGTCTTCACGAACAGTGCCTGGCTTCTGCCGATTCATACTAGCCTCGTCGTCAAACAGCAGCTTGGCCGCATCCGTGGTGTTCGCTCCAAACACACATTGGCGATCATGAGAAAGGAGTGGACAACATGGCCAGGCTGAGAATTTTCCAAATCTTTAGCTCTGCTTCTCTTTTGGTTATAAATTCTGTCTTTAATTCCTTTCTCTCTTTTTGCATTTTACAATAAACAGGAAAGAGAAACCA
This sequence comes from Indri indri, assembly GCA_004363605.1. Lineage (NCBI taxonomy): Eukaryota > Metazoa > Chordata > Mammalia > Primates > Indriidae > Indri > Indri indri. Next base: position 9,071 of record RJWJ010029426.1, read on the forward strand.
TGCTGCACCCTCAACAGTTTGCTTAGAGATTTCTTCTGCCAAATGTTTTATTTCATCTCTCACAAGTTCCTTCTTCCACAGAACAATAGGACATGAATATAGTTCAGCCACGTTCTTTGCCAGTCTTTCACAAGAATTGCTTTGCTTCCATTTCCTAATAACATGGCCCTAATTTCCATCTGAGGCTGCATCAGAATGGCCTTTACTGTCCATATTTCTATCAACATTCTGTTTGTGAGCTCTTAGGTAATCTCTAAGGAGATTGAGGCTTTCTTTCTACCCCTCCTCTTCTGCCGAGCCCTCACCAGATCACCCTGAACTTCCATTCATGGCTGTTCGGGCTTTTCTATGCACCTCCAAACCCTTCCAGCCTCTGCCCATTACCCAGTTCCAAAGCTACTTCCACATTTGTTACAGTAGCACCCCACTATGGGTACCAGTTTCTGTCTTCGTACTTTTGGGCTGCTATAATGAAATACCTTCGGCTGGGTGGCTTATAAACAACAGAAATATGTTGCTCACAGTTCTGGAGGCTGCAAAGTCCAAGATCAAGGCACCAACAGATTCGGAGTCTGATGAGGGCCCTCACGGACAGCAACTTCTTGCTATATCCACACATGGTGGAAGGCTCCTTGGGCCTCTCTTATCTGGTTGCATATGCCATTTATGAGAGCTCTTCCCTCATGACCTGATCACCTCCTAAAGGTCCCAACTCCTGATACTATTATTGCAATGGGGATAGGTTTCAACGTATGAACTCTGGGAGTCACAGACACTCAGTCCATGGCACCTGCTGACACAGTCCGAAGTACTCCTCCATTTCCCTTTGGGTTTCAGTGCATTCGTTACTTCTCTCTCACTGTGTCCCCTCCCCCATTCTCATTGTTTTTGAGAATTGGCATCTTTCATTTTATTCTGGTTTTTCAGTGGGCATGTGGTCAATCCCCCATTTTGTGAATCATCAGTTTGATGACTTTCATTAGGAAAGTTCTTGAGCCTCAGGATGGAAAAGGATGAGTGACTGCTGGACTCTGGGGGAGGGTGGAGGAGCAGGACGGTGGAGGGACCGACATTGTCTCCAGTGTCCTGAGTGTATGTTTGCAGCCACCAGCCTCATAGTCCAGGTCAGGGAGGGAGCGGTGGAGCCAGAAACGAGCAGGGGTGATGGCTCGTTTCGTAAGGAGGCTGTTCCAGCTGCATGGACTGAGGTTATACCAGCTCTGCCTCTGTGACCTTGGGCAAGCCCTTATGCCTCGAGGCTGGGAATAAAATGAGGACAATCCCACTGGATCCAGATGTGGGCGAGGATGAAACAAGACCATATATACAAGGGCACCAAGCACAATTCCTGACACATAAGTTCTTTACATGTTAATCTGTGTGGATTCTGATGAGCTGGGAGCATTGCAAAAAACAGAGAGGTGAGAGTTATTCTGAGGCCACAGGCAATGGGGATGTGGCAGGGGAGAGGCAGGACAGAGTGGAGGCCTTCACTCACCCCTCCCTGCACCCAAGTAGGGTCAAGCCCTGGGGCCAGATTCAGGGTCTTGCCCCCTCCCACTCTCCACCTGTTGCGGAGACAGAGGGGGACAGGAGATATCCCACCTATGGGAATGGGGGCTTGACTGCAGGGTCTGGGCATGGAGGCCGGTGCCCTCCACATGCCTGGGCAGATGGGGTCATCCCGAGCTCTTAGAGATGACTGAGGGTAGATAAAGGAGGCTGTAGGCAGAGACAGCGAACACCAAGGGTGTCCCCAAACAGCAGTGGGATGGCTGACTGCCAGGGAGGAACAGAGTGCAGCTTGAGATTGGGGGTGGCCTTCAAAGCTCCGACATCTTAAGTCACCTCATGCTGGAGCAGGATGGCCACAGCTGAGGCTGGGATAGGGCCATTTGGGTCCGTGGGGCATCTTGCAATGCTGAGATAAGGGGGGGAGGGTGCCACGCAGGATTCTCCCAGAGTCCCCGCGGTGGCTGATGATGAAAGGGAAGGTGAAGGAGGCCAAGAAGTTGCTGTGCTATGCAGCCAGTGTGAACAAGAAGCCCGTTCCTCTAAGTCTGCTGGATGAGGTAAGAGGCTTCGGGCCAGGAGTGGGGCGGTGGGCTCTGGAAAGGCCCTTTTCTTCCTCATCCAGAGTGTGGCCCCAGCCCACTGCCGAGGACAGCGGTGACAGCAAAATTGAACCCTGCCAGGGGTATGTTGAAAGCAGCTGGCACCGTGGGGGCGGGAAGGCCTTGTGGGTCCTGGGGCGGGGTGGGGAGCAAGCTGGGGTCTCAGCCCTTCCTCTGGCTGGTCCTGCTTGTCCTGTAGCCGCAGCTACCCAGAAAGAAGATGACTACCGCCTCTGTCCTGGACTTCTACAGCAACAGGCAACTCTGCAAGATGACCTTGGTGTTGAGTGTCGTGTGGTGAGTACCCAGAGCTGCTGGCAGGGACTGCAAAGAGGCGAGTGGGCCGGAGACTCCAGTGTGGGGGCGGGCACGGGGCATGGCCGGCTGCAGGGCAGAGGCTCGGTGACACGCAACACAGGGTTCTGTGCACATTTCCCTGATCCATTCATCCTACCCTGACCCTCTCTCCTCCGCCTCTGTCTTTATCCCTGGCTCCGTGACTCTGTGTGTCTGTGTCTGTGTGTGTTTTTCTCCTGGCCCTTCCAGGTTTACCAGCAGTTACAGCTATTTTACCCTGAAAATCAGGGTGAGAGGGCTCGGCGTCAGCATCTACCTCAGACAGGTGGTCTTTGGCCTCACGGAGGTGTCTGCCCGGCTGTGCTGCATCCTTCTCATGGAGCGCATTGGCAGAAAGTGGAGCCTGGCCGTGACTCTCCTCTAAGCTTCCGTCGCGTACCTGGTCCTCCTTTTCCTCCCTGCAGGTGCGGCTCCCCTTCCCCGGGGCCCGCCCAGCCTTCCAGCTGCCTCAAGTCCCTGCCGAGCGCTTCTGCCCAGGCCAGCCAGGGAGACACCCTGGGAGTCGGCTCCTGCACCCGTAGCCCACCGCCCTGCTACTGCCTCTCCGGAGCAGGTGCCAATCCCTGGAGCTCTGCCCTTCCCAGGGGGGCCCCCTGGGACAGGGCACCCACAGTCTCAGAGGCCTGAGGGAGCACGGCATGCTGTTCTGCGGAATCCTCCTTGTGTGGGAGAGTGGGAGCCTCCTTCCACCTGATTCCAGTCCACTCCACAGCAGATCTAATGGTTACATGTGAACATGTGACAGCAGAAATACTCTTTCAACTGCTACACCAGCACCCGCCTCTCAACTGCAGCCCCTTTGCCTGGGAATGCCTATTATCTGCCACTCCACCAGGAATAACCTGCCCCTAATATTGCATGTGATATCAGGTTCGACTCCCAGGGACTGTTCTTGCGTGGAGGCCTCTCCTTCCCAGGGGCTCAGGGCCCTGCTCCTGTGGGATCAGCACTTGAAAAGGAACAGGGCAAAACTGGCAGTATTTTCAAAATCTCAACAAGCCCTGGACAATGAACATGCCCCAGCACACAGAGCTACACTGCCCAGGGCAGAGGTGTCAGTGTACACCCACTTAGAATTACTGACTGCCAGAGCCCCCTTGGCATCGGGGGCCAGGGGAGGGGAGGCCGCTTCGGGGTCTGCCTTCAGGGTCTCCCTCCCTTTCCATGGATGTTAGAACTGTGTGTCTCCACTGGGACCGTTCCTCTCATAAATGTTGGCAGTGTTGATTGGCTAATACGAAACGGGGAAACGAATTCATTCTTAAACATCTATTGCTTGGTAGGTGCTATTTTCTTGGGGGGGGGGCGAGGTCGTGGGGAGGTGAGAACAGAGTCTTGCTCTGTACCTGGGCTAGAGTGCAGTGGTGTCATCATAGCTCACTCCAACCTCAAAGTCCTGGGCTCAAGCGATCCTCTTGCCTCAGCCTCCAAAGTAGCTGGGACTACAGGTGCACACCACCATGCCCAGCTAACTTTTCTATTTTTGTGGAGACCGAGTCTCACTCTTGCTAAGGCTGGTCTTGAACTCCTTATCTCTAGCAATCCTCCTGCATCAGCCTCCCAAAGTGCTAGGATTAAATGCAAGAGCTACCACCTGGCCCTTGGTGGTTTTTTTTTAAAAGTAGATCTATACCGAGTGCGGCAGAAATATGTAAAACTCTTAGATGTGTGAGAGAAACTAGGAACAGACTCCCCAGTGGATAAAAGTAGATCTCCCATTTCATCTCAGAGTCAAGAAAAGCCAGGTCCAGAGCGGGGCGTGAGGGTGGGGCAGGGTCCGCGGGGGCTGACGGGGCAGGCAAACGAGGACTCCCCCTTCCCCTGCCCTGAGGAGTGGGGTTCCCGGTCACACAGCCTGTCCTCACTGCCTCAGAGTGTACGGCCAGCAGCCCAGAGTCAGGTATCCTGGGATGATCAGGACCAGCCCCGGCTGTCCGGCCCCAGGGACCAAGCGCCCCCCTGCCCTGACCACCTTGCAGAGCCCAGGTGGGAGAGCCCTGGGCAGGATCCCGGCACACAGGACACAGGCCTGGCCCTGAGGGGATACCTGAGGGGGAGCGGGCGGGTGGCATGGGGGACTGAGTGAGGCGGAGGAACAGAGGACAGACAGCCCTGTAGGCAGAGGCGTGGGGGCTGGGTGCGACAGTGTGGACTGTGACCTGAGAGGCCATGGGGGCCACGGGGGAGGCTCCCGGTCCCCGCTGGCCAACTTCGCACTGCAGATGTACTAACTCCCAGCCTGGCTGGGCCTCTGGCAGACTGACCCTCCTCTCTCTGAATGCCTGAGGCTGCTGCCCAGCTGACCAGGTGGTAGGGGAGGACTGTTCGGGTGCCTTCTGGGAGGGATCAAGACGGGGCTGATGGGCAGGCCTCCCCCCTGCCTTGAGGGGAGCTTGGCCCCAGATTCAGGTGACCATGTTTCTGGCCGCAGAGCCAAAATCCCTGATGGTCTTGGTGATCGTGCTTGGAGAGTTCAGCCTGGCCGCCACTGCCACCGTGTTCTTCATCCACACTGCTGAGCTCTTCCCCACCGTCCTCAGGTAGGGGGTCTGGTGGTCCAGGGGGCGAGGGGAGGGACGGACGGTTATAAGATTAATGCAGCAGCTAAGATCGAGTGTTCACCTGGTGATAAGCACTACGCTAAGGAGCTGACATGGATTATCTCCTTTAATAACAACCCCAAATCCAAAAAATCCCATAGACGCTACCGTTAACCCTATTTGAGACAAGGAAACCAGAGCGATAAAGGCATGTGACCAAGGTCACACATAGTAAGTGGCAGAGCTGGGCTTTGGCCCCAGGTGGGCCGACTCCAGAGCCCCCTTGCACTCACTGCCTGGAACGTGTTTGGGCCACGCTGAGGCTGCCTCTTCCCGAGGTCGGTGATGGCGGCGGCGTCTCCCTGCAGCCCAGCATCACTGCCCGTGCCTTCTGCCCCCACGTCCACACTGTGCTGCATGGTCCTTCTTTGTCCCCTTCCTGACCCCCCTGAGGGACGCCCAAAGGCAAGTGCTGCCTACTCTAAATCAGTGTAGAGCTAAATCCCCCACAGTGAGGGACACACATTGAGATGAGACATGGCGGAGACTGGAGGGTGTGGGCTTTCAGGCAGCCGCTTCCCCACCCCCAGCCGCCTCTGCCAAGAGGCCCTCCAGATCAGCTCTCTCCTCCACTTTCAGGTCTACAGGTCTGGGGCTGGCGACTCTGTCCTGGGAGGCTGGAGCCGTCTCGTCCTTGACAATCATAAGACTGGGCCCCTCCATCCTGCCCTTCGTCCTCTGCTTCGTCTCAGCTGTCCTGGCCTTGGGCTTCTCCTCCCTGCTGCCAGAATCTAGAAATCAGCCCCTCTGGGATACCCTGGAGAACTTCCCACACGTAAGGTACATGTGCCAGGCCCCAAGTAGCCTGGTTCTGAAGCCACTGGCACTGAGAGAACGTCAGGCATTGTCCAGCTCAACCCCTTTGCCAGAAGGGTCTGTGTCCACAGCAGTCTCCCCAGCTCTTCTGAATGCTGCTGCCTGCCCAGGGCCGGGCCAGCCCAGCCTCTGCCGCTCCCATCCTGCCTGGCTCTCCTGACCCAGCCTGGGCAGGTCTTCTCCTTTCCTTGCCCCTGTCTGCCTGTCCGGACTGGGCACTGCCCTTGGAGACACCTTCTGCGAGCCCTCCAGAGATGCCCTGGGCTCCTTCCCCTCCCAGGCCACAGGGCACCAGCTCTCTGAGTACCGCTCCTTTCCTGTCTGAACTCCTAGTCCCTCCTAAAGGATGCAGGCTTCATTAATGACTCTGGTCTCTTGGCCCCAGCAGCCCAGACCCCCGTTTGGAAACTGGGCTTCACCCAGCACCTCCATGGGCACTGCTGGCCTCTAGTCTCCTAAAGAAGACTTGTCATGATTGGCAGAACCATCCCTTCTGGAGGTTGTGCCAATGAACCCATCACTCTCTCCCTGGACCTCAGGGTAAGATCCGGGGAAGAAGAGAGGTGGCCTGAGGTCCTACGGTACCCTCTGCTCTATACTGTAGGAGTCACTGCCTCTGGCCTTCCTCTGCCCTCCTCCCCACCATCCTCCTCCTCCCTCCCTCCCTCAAACTCTCATTGGAGCTCCTTGTGCTAGACATTGTGCCAGGTCTAAACTGTCCACAAGAGGCCAGAAGTCCCCACCCTTGAGCAAGCCATAATTTATGAGACAGATATGCAAACAGTTATCACTAGGGGACTGTGACTGCAGGATGTACAGGATTTGTAGGAGTCTAACAAGAGTGGAACTTTAATTTGGAGGGAGTTGGGGAAAATGTCACAGAGGGACATTTGAGTAGGGCTTTGAAGGATGAATAAGAGTGTGGCCCACTGCAGGGAGGGGAAGTACCACACAGCAGAGAAAGAGTGCATAGTGCTTAAGGACACAGGCTCTGGAGCCAGAGGACCCGCATTTCTGTTCCTGTGCTACCACTTCCTAGTGTGTGCACAAGGAAGTCACCTCATACCTCTGAGACTTAGGTTCTTCCTTTGCAAAATGGAATGATAACATAGTAATAAAACTAGCTAGCCTTTATTGAGTGTTTACCACATGTCAGGTCCTGCTCTAGCTATGCCTCATTTCACTTTGTCCTCAAAACCACCAGAGGTGGGGTAAGTCCTGTCATTATCCCCATTTTACAGATGAGAAAACTGAGGCACAGAGAGGTAAGGCCATGTAGTCCAGCCTTCTCTCCCATAGTGTTTTTGAGAGGATTAAACCCACATAAGGCGGTCGGCACAGGGTCTGGCACGTGGCAAGGGCTCAGTAAATGCTAGCGATGAAGATGGTGGCCCAAACCCCAAGGACACAGAAAAGTGAAGGGTCTGGCTGGAGTTGGGAGATGGAGCAGTCCTGATCCTGGAGGTGAGGGTCCCTCCTGGGCCCACTGGGAAGCTCGGCTGGGGACCTGTGGAAGGGAGAAAGCCCCACCTCTCAGGAAAGCAGGGTCGGGCACAGCTGAAGGTGCCTCACAGTCACTGCTTTTCTCAGCTCCCAGAACGATATGGCCCGGCACTCACCCTCTAATGGTTCCTTCAGGAAGAACAGCAAGGAAGACGTGACTGATGACATGTCTGATGACATGGCTGCAGAAGTGTCCAAGAACACCGTTTTCAATGCCCACTTCCTGAGACTGGACCCACACCCTCTCGCCATCACTGCCTTGGAGAAATTCAGAGGCCAGGAAGAAAGCAAGCAGGCGCCCTGAGGCCAGGCCCCCAGACCTTCTCAGGGTGGAGTCGAGTGGCTGGGTATGGCGTCTTGGATTCCAGGCCACAAGTTCCAGGCCCAGTCCAGCCTGGGGGGCAGGGCCAGCCCTCGAGATGCAAAACTGGCCCCGTCTGGGGAAGCGAGGCTGGGAATCATTCCAATAAAAGTACCACGTTGGTCTTCAGATGCCAGGTCAATGTTGGCTGCGTCAGAAGCCAGAGGCCCTGGCCTATTGGAGGGCAAGTCAGACAGGTCCCCTAGACTCCTTAGTGCCTTTGGCTAATCCCCTGGGCACAGTGAGGAGTTCTCGGGGTGGGGCCAGGGGGTCACATGCATGAGGACCTGAGTGGATGGAGGGTGGTCCTGCACCTCCACGCCAACCACACCCTGCAGCCCAAGCTAGAGTGGGTGGGCTTCCGGCTCAGGCACAGGCCCAACTCAGGTTTCAAAGCCCTGTTTTATGCCCCAGTCAGGGCAGGGGTGGGATGGAAAGAAATAATTAGATCTTCTTCCATTTGTCCCATCGCAGAAGACATTCTCACTCTGTTTTCCTCTGATGCTCCTACATAAGCATGGCCTTGGGGATTATCCACCTCAGTCCTCCTCGGGGATGCCTTCCCCTGGTGGCTCCAGTCTAGCTGACCTCTGACCTCCACTACCTGTGGACAGGCCCCCACACCCCAGTTCACAGTCCCGACTGCCCTGCAGGTGAGCCTGCCCCTTCCAGCCAGCGTGGGGGCTCCCCAGGCAGAGCCCAGGACTCCTCAGCCAGGTAGCCAGACTGCAAGCTCTGGGGCCAGGCCCTCAGCGCCACCTCCTCTCTCCCTGGGAGGGGAGTTCCCAGGTCGGGCCTCTCATCTTCGCACTCTTGCCCAATTTATTGCAAGGTCATGAACTTGCAGAGTAGCTCCCGTCTAACTCCTCAGAGCTCATGAGAGAGGAGGACAAAATCACATCAGTTCTCTTGGAGCCAGGCAGCGAGAGCCTGGGGTCCCTGGGCAGGGTGGAGTGCAGTGAAGCAGTGCGCGGCTGGAGCTGTCCCAGCACTCGGGCTCCCACACGCGTCGGGACAGCTTGCTTTGGCTGCAAGAAGCGGTGCCCACGCCTTCCGCTTCCAGTATCATTTTCTGGTCCCTCCGCTCTTTCCTGGGTTTCCTAGGATGGCCTCCAAAGTGGGGTTTGAAGGGCCCAGAAAGGGTCTCAGAAAGTGTCGGCTCGTAAGACCACAGGATGCTTGGAAAGTCTCCATCGCTCCTTCTGGGGGACGCCCGTATGTGAGCTGTGAAGGCAGACACATTAGCCACGTTTAAACACCTCTCCTCTAGTTGCTTTGCCAGAAGGAGTCAGCCAGTGCTGCAGGGAACAGGAGGAAGAGGGGGTCAGGACAGAAAGCTGCTGGGGCAGCGTGGGTGTGAAGGAGCTGTCGGCTGGCGCCTCGGGACCTAGCGCAGCCCTACACGACTTTGGGTTTTCTTAGGTGGCCAGCGCTTGTCAGTCAGTTCCAGAGAGGACCTACCTAGTTGTTTACCTAATCCATGGCTAATGCCACTTAGAGTTTGACATTATGTAGTTTGATAGACTAGACCCATGCTGTCCCATACAGTAGCCACCAACCAGATGTGGCTATCGAGAGTCCAAGGGTGGCTGGTCTGAACTGACATGTGCTATAACTGTAAAAAACACACTGCATTTCCAAGATGGTACGAAACAAAACATAAAGTATCTCACCTGTACTTTTTATACAGATTACATGTAAAAATAATAGTTTTGCTATATTAAGCTAATAAAATATTAAAATTAATTGCACATTTTTAGAACATTTTGAAATATGACTATCAGAAATTTTAAAACTACACACTTGACCTTCATCTGTGGCTCACATTATATTTCTATCAGACAGCACTGGACTAGAACACTCCTTTTACTGAGCTCGCACATCATTTTTCTCATACAGGTTTCTTAGTATAATACTGAAAATTAAATGCCATGATTGCATGAAATTATACATTTTCGATAAATTCTCTTTCCCGCAAGTCTGATGTTTTATGATACACTAGATAGCATTGCGCATGTCAGCAGGGTCTCCCTGTGTGCAAAGAGACAGGTGAGTAACCCTGAAACTTGTGATGGTACCCACGGATGCCCGTGAACCCTGGTGCTCTCATTTCCCTGGTCACTGATTACTGGCTTATGTGGAATTCTCATCTCATCTGCACCTTTCGGCTGCTCATATATGTCTACCACTTCTCAGGCATCGACTTAAATGAGGGACTCAGCCTCTTCTAGGTTTATGCCCTTTCATCCCTACCCTTGACACTGGAGGTTGCATGCGGTTTACCAAAGGGTACAAGCTCATGGTGAGGGGTGTATATGGGACTTGAAGCAGCTCAGTCCTGGGCTCGGCCCTCAGAACATGGGTGGAAAACTCAACCCCCTATGAATGGAAGCCCCAAGCTCAGAAATAAACTTAAAAACTTGTGAATCCTGTTGACATCTTGGCAGAAGCAAACACTAAACCAATTCGTAGCAAGGTCACCACAACAATCCAAGAGGCACAGGGCTTTCTAGGGAAAAGGAATCTGAATGAAAATGAACTTGTTAACGAAAATTACTGAGCACTTGAAGAAACAAAATGGCATAAAAGCAGACAAAATAAACCAGAGCGTTGGCCATCCATGAACCAGCAGCGCTGCCAGAGCTCCCTGAAAAGGACTTCATGTTTGTTCAAAATGTTCAGAGATGAAGTAATATAACTCCTAAGACACAAATTTGGAAAATAGTGCCCATGAATCTTAGAAATGAACATTATAGTGACTGAATTAAAACACATAATAGAGAAGTGAAATTGGAATAGACACAGCCCAAGAAAGTGAATTGCTGAATATTCTTTGTGTGCTGTTCCTTTTATTATTAAGTATCATCCCTCTGTCTCTGTTAATGCTTTTTGCCATAACTTTTTTGTCTGATACTTTTACACCTATCTTTTAAACCTTTAAATATAAGAAAAACACATAGAGTAGTGCATAAATCTTTTAGTGTATGGTTTTGTGAATTATCACAAAGCCCATACTTAGTATTCATCACTGGTATCAAGAAAGAGAAAATTACCAGTGCCTCAAAGCTCCCTCCTTCCTCTCCCAGTCACCTTCTCCCCTTCCTGCAAGGTAATTACTCACCTTCTAACAACATCGGTTACTTTTGCCAGTTTTTGAACTTTTTAAGTCACAGTTTGTACCCTTGCTTCTTTCACTCAACTCTGAGATTCATGCATATCATCACATGTAGTAGTTTGTTTTTATGCTGTAGAGTACTCTATGGTACAAATGTACTGCAGTTGATTCATCCATTTATCAACGGAAAAGAAGCCAAACTCTGTAAAATAATTTTAAAGAGATTTATTCTGAGCCCAATTTGAGGATCGTGACCCAGAGCAACACCCAAGAAGCCTTGAGCAAGTGGACTCACTGTGGTTGGGTTACACTTTGGTTTTATACACGTCAGGGAGACAGAGGTTATAGGTAAAGTCATAAATCAATACATGGAAGGCATGTATCAGTTTGGCTCGAAAAGGTGGGCCATCTCGAAGTGGGAGGCTTACAGGTTATAGAAGGCTTTAAAGATTATTTGACTTATAATTGGTAAAGACATGAAGCTTTGTCTAAAGGCTTGGAATGTTTTAAGATAAGGAAGTCTGTTAATCAGAGACAAGCCACCAGCCGTATATTGGTTGTGTAAATTGAGGACCTGCAGGTTTGTCTTGCACAGCCTCAGGCCTGTTAGTGGGTTACAAAGGATGTGGCCAGGAAGGGAGGGGGACATGATGAGGCATGTGTGACCTCCCTCCTCCTGGCAGGCAGTTTACTTTTAGGA
>RJWJ010029427.1:0-20619 GCA_004363605.1 Indri indri
GCTCCACTCCGCAGCGGCTCAGCCCCTGAAAACACACCCCTGTGAGTGAGCACGCTGCACGCGGTAGCGCGGACAAAACCAACGTGGCGCGGCAGCGACGGGGACCTGAAATGAAGACTGTAAAGGTGTTCGCTCTGCGGTCTTGCTGTAGGTTTGCCGTGTTTCAAAAAACGAAACATCGGAATAAGAGAACACAGACAAACAAAATCTAAAATGGAGGAAAAGGAAGGGAGGGAGGAGGGAGGGAGGACTCCTTGGGGAAGAGAAAGGAAACTTGAACAGACGCGGGAAGCCGGATCGCACATCCCCAAATACACGGGTGAGTCTCCCTGAGCTGAGACTGTAAAACACATCGGCTATGACTAGTTGTCAGGGTCGGCTTTTAAACAAAACAGAATTCAAATGTTAGAACAACACGGTGGAGGGAAGGACGCTCAGAGTAAACCACCCAAGGTCTTTGTTCGGAAAGAAAGAGAAGACGTTAGCAGAGAAATGCTGATTGAGCCTGCTACAATGTGAGCTAAGAGGGCCGGGCACGGTGGCGCTTGCAGCCCCAGCTACTCGGGAGGCTGAGGCAGGAGGATCGCTTGAGCCCAGGAGTCGGAGGCTGCTATGGTGACGCCACGGCACTCCAGCCCGGGTGACAGAGCGAGACTCTGTCTCCAAAAAAAAGGAAATTGAGCCCCCCTTCTCACTCCCCCAAAAAGAAAAACGACGTGAGGGAAAAGAACAGAAACAGGTGACACGACTTCCGAAGTCCCGGAGGGGGAGAAAAAACAGAGGAAACTTGACCGACTCATGGAAGGTAAGAAAGGAGAGAAAAAGAAGCGAAGGGAAAGCACGATAAATAACACGAAATAGACCCGCTGTCACAACGAGTGTAACTGAATTAAATTATCAGTTAAAATAGAATCTCGAATTGGAGTTAAAAAACCAGATGCAGTCAACATGCCTAAATGAGATGCTGTTAATATCGGAAGTCAGCAGGTGCGAAGGACGAGTCGGGAAGCTGCTCGGCGGTGGAGACCGGGACGGGGCCCTGGACGTTCGACAACCGTGCTCCTCCCGCCCTGCGAGCGGAAAGCCGCCGGCGGCCAGGACAGGCCGTCTGCGTGAGAGAAACCGGTTAAACTCTGCAAACCTAGAGATTTCGACCAGACCTAGCTTTCCTGTCTAAAGGAAGACAAGAAACAGCTAATACTTGGAATAAACGGCTGCTCTTGCTGGACAGCCTCTTCCCGCACAACCTCGGCACCTGCAGCCCAGGGGAACAAAGCACCCACCCAGCTCCAGCCGCCGTCTCTGTCGCAAACGCGGACTCTCTACTTGGCTCGGCTACGGAGCTGGGGCCCCCGAGCCACCGTCAGACCCGGTGAGGGGGCCTGGAGGGGACCTCCGCCGGCGGGGGCGAGAGGACACGCCCTTCCTGTCCAGCTTGTCCCTTGACGGCACCACCCAGCAGCTTCCCCCCACCGGGCAGAGTGGGGCTGTCCCGCCCCTGTCAGCGTCCGCAGCAGGCGCAGAGCCTGCTCCTCGGGCCCCCACGACAGGGCCACAGCCAACAGCTCAGAGGTCCGGGTCCCCCAAGTCCAGAGGCAACATGGGCCAGGCTAGGCGCGCCCTGCAAGACCCAGCCTGGGCCCCGCCAGCCACTGTGGCTCCCGACTCCTGCCACGCAGCCTGGGCGCCAGGTCCTTCCCGCAGTGGCCCCTGCGCAACACGGTGCTGTTCCCTTGTCCCTTTGCCGGGGGGAGGGGTTGATGCTGAGTTAACAGTTCTTTTAATTAACTCTTCTCTCACTGGTGTGGCTCTTTTCTTTTCTTTTCTTTTCTTCTTTTCTCTTCTCTTCTCTTCTCTTCTCTTCTCTTCTCTTCTCTTCTCTTCTCTTTTCTTTCTTTTCTTTTCTTTTCTCTTTTCTCTTTTCTCTTTTCTTTGACAGAGTCTGGCTCTGATGCCCGGGCTAGAGTGAGTGCTGTGGCGTCAGCCTAGCTCACAGCGACCTCGAACTCCTGGGCTAAAGCGATCCTCCTGCCTCAGCCTCCCAAGCAGCTGGGACTACAGGCATGCGCCACCATGCCCAGCTAATTTTATATATAATATATATATATTTTTTTTTAGTTGTCTAGATAATTTCTTTCTATATTTATTTTAGTAGAGACGGGGTCTCGCTCTTGCTGAGGCTGGTCCCAAACTCCTGAGCTCAAACAATCCACCCGCCTCGGTCTCCCAGAGTGCTGGGATTACAGGCGTGAGCCACCGCGCCCTGCTGACTCCTATTTCTGAACCAGCCCCGGCTGACACGTCTAGCAAGACCCGGCGAATTCCACAGGAGGGACGGGGACAGGCAGCTTTTGGACAAAGGATGGCTAAGAACTCGCCAGAATGGGTGAGACACACCCTTAGATTCAGGATCAGGAGGAAAATTTAAATGTACATTACACGGATAACAGACGTCGCGGCAACCAAGACACGGCCAGGAGCGCACGGAGACGTGACCACCAACCCGGAACAGGGCTCCCAGCTCGGCTGCTGCTCGGGAGCGCAGCCAAGGACGGCGGGTCCCACCGGGAAACCGCGCGCGGGCAGCCAGTGGTGTCGCTGCGCCCACGTCTGGCGGACTTACCCGGGGCCGGAAGAAAGCTGTACGGGAGGAGCCTCAGAAACGAGAAGGAAACAGTTTTCTCCGTTTGATCTCATTTCGGCAGCACCGTGGTCCGGGCGGTGGGAGCAGCGGCCTCCCTCCCTCCCCGGCCCTGCCTGGCGGCTCCTGGACACCACAGGGCCATCGTCCCAACGTGCCTGATGGGGAGGCCCCGCCCGCCCACGGGGTGCGCCACGCGGGTCCCCGGGAATGGCGGCGGGGCATGCGGGAGAGGCTTTCCGTGAGCACCGGCCCGCGTGGACGCGGAGGTCCGAGGGAGGCGGGGCCCAGAGCTCGCTCCTGCCGCGGAGGTCGCCTGGCGCCCTGCTCAGGCCTTCGCCCCGTCAGGGAGGCCGTCTGTCCGCCTAAGGCCCACGGATTTAATCATTCCTCTCATCCAAAAACACAGAAACATCCAGAACGACGTTTGGGCAAATATCTGGGAACCGTGGCCCAGCCAAACTGACACAAAAAATTAACCGTCACACCAGGAAAAGCGTGGACATAGCCGTGAGCTCCCAACCCCCAGCTCCTGGGGACAGACTCCGTGACTTTAACGACGATGTGAGAAAGGAAGGTTGTGTGTGTCTATCTGTGTCTGTGTGTGTGTGTCTGTGTGCATGTGCGTGCATGTGTGTGTCTGTGCGTGTATATATACATGCATGTGTGTGTACCTGTATGTTTGCGGGTGTCTGCATGTGTGTCCGTGTGTGTGTGTGACCCATGTTGCATATGTGGTGCGTGTGCACACGCGTGCATGACAGAAGTAGAGGCTGTCACAGCCATGTGCGGCCGAGAGGCAGAAGACACGGATGTGCTAAAAGCCATGCCGGTCCTGAAGCGTGAGAGCTGCATCTTCCTCCACACTTCTTCCCGTGACTGAGGACCGTCAAAATGCCCCCTCGAGTCCGAAGGGCTCAAACTTGCGAAAAGCCTGCCCTCCGCCCGCGCTGGGAACCGTGCACTGGAGCTCTCAGAGCCCCCGTCCGTGAACGCGGCTCACGGGGACCGTCCTTTCCAAACCGGGCTTCCTAGCGGGAAAGATGCTGAGAACCCCTCGTCCACAGCGGGTCCCGCAGGGTCCCATGTCCGCCCAGGCCTGGCGGCCGCTCTGACCTAACACAAAGGTGATGGGAGATCATGGACACACGGGGGAGGGAGGTTGGTCACCTGAGCCTCTGGGCAGCCTTGGCGCCGCCCCACTGAGGGCCCCGCGGCAGAAACGCTGTCCCTCCTCGGCCGTCTGGGGGTCCCGGCTGGCAGGGTGGGGCCTCAGCCCCCCCAGAGCAGAAGCTGCCCCTGCACAGCCCTCCTGACAGGCGTCCTCCTCCCACAGCCCGGATCGCAGGACGACCGGAGGCCGAGCTGCAGGCGGCCGATGCCCGGGGGCGTCCAGCCACCTGGAGGGCACCTGCCCCCCCGCACGGCAACCCACCGCTGCCGCCTCGTACCTCGGCACTCAAAGAACGGCTCCTGCACGAAAGAACAAGAGGACTCGTTGAACAGCTGAAACTTAGCAAGACCCCGGAAAAGAGAGGAGCAATGAACCTGAAGCCCCCGGGGCGGGGTACGTAGACCGCCTCAGTTTCCCCACTAAGCACTAGACCAACTGTGGAATTGATCAAGGAGGGGATGTCACTCTCCAGACACCCGTGCCCAAGGCCCCGGCGCATGTCCTGCAGCTGCGGGGGCTCCGCCCGAGCAGCCCCGTGGGCCAGGCTGCCCCTCACGTAACCGCACACGCCTCGGTGTCCCCTCCAGCGAGCTGCAGAGTTGACTTGGGAATGAAGCAGGGTGTCACGGAGCGATGGTGTCACAGAAACTCCACAAACACGGCTCCCAGGTGTGACAGTGCTGAAAACACGGAATGCAGCCAAGCAGAGGCGTCGATGGTTCAGAACACGTGAGGTCAGCCGCGACGTCCACACCGACGGCCTGACGTTTCGCAGCAGGTCTGCGTGGCTCTTTGGTGTGTACTCTCTGCGGGCGAGGGCTCGTTCCTCCGGGGCTGGGGCTGGAAGGGGGTCCCCGGCCCAGGCAGCTCTGCCCTGCACCGCACACCACCCCCCGCCCAGCCCGCAAGCCCCCATCTCCTCATCCGTAAAACAGGAACAGCGTCTGCCTCGCCGGCGGTGGTAAGGACCGGGTGACGTAGAACACAGGCTGCAACGTTGCCAAGGCGCGCTGGCCCGTTTTTGCAACGGACAGGATGTGATTCTGCAAAGCAGCAAGGACCCCACGTGCCCCCCTCGGCCTGGTCACGGAGGCTCCACTCAGCTCTGAGCACACGCAGAGCAGCGGACGCGGTCACGAGGCCGGCAGGAGCTAAGACCCTACTGTGCCGACTCAATCCCAGACCAAAACCCGGTCGGTGCGGGACAGGCAGGTCCTCTATGCAGAGATGCTCACATCGGCCTCTGTGCATCCGCTGAAAGGCCCGGCAAAATCCGTCTTCGGGAGGCGTCGGGTGCGTGAGGATGCGCCGCCTCTTCTCCCCTTTAATTCAAGTCCTGGAATGTGTCTTTTCTCCGTCCCCAGCCATCCCACGGAAAAGCCGCTAACTCGGACCACTGAGAATTCCTCCTTCGATCCCCCTCTGAAAGGAAAAGCGAGAGCTCGAAATAGTGGGAGAAGTTCCCAAAATAATAGGAAAGAGAAACTGAGCAAAGGCCTCATTGCACAGACTCCCGGATGCGAGGGGAATCAGTGACTCGCTGTTCCGGCCCTGCGAGAGACGGTGTGGGCAGGACGGGTCATGCAAGGCAAGGCAGACAGGACGGGTGGCGCAGACCCGCGCCTTAGCCTGGCGCCCTCGGGGCAGCTGTGCCAGGGGTCCTGGGCCCCACACCTGCGCACCGTCTGCTTTCTGGGCACCCTCCTCCCCAGGTCCCTTCTCTGTGGCTGTCCGTGTCGGGGCACGGGCTGAGGGCCGAGCTGAGCCACCAGGGAACCCGGAGCTGCACCAGGCGCCGGGCTGCCGGAGGTGGATCAGGGAGGAAGACCAGAATTCCAAGCACCGCCAAACCAGCAGCAAGTTCACCGTGTTTTTCCACCAAGCCCAGAGCCCGGAGACAGCATCAGTGTGAAAGGAAGGGCTTCTGCTCTGCGCGGGCACCAGGGAGCTGCCCTAGTGCTCAGAGACGATGGGCGAGCGCACCTGCTCCAGTCAGAGCAGCCCTGGTCCCAGGAGGGGGACACACCTGTTGTCGTCTCCACACCTCCTGCCTTGTAGCCCCCGACGTGTGCCCCGTGGCACGGCAGCGGAGCAGCCCCAGCTCTGGCTTTCTGAAAGGAGACTTAGAAGCCCGGAAAGTGACCCAGCGAAGTTGCTTATGAACTCCTGGGGCCACCCTCGGGCTGCCGTGTGTGGATCTGACCCTGAACGGCAGCCACAGACCTGGGACTGAGCTATGGAGCAGACTGCACCCAGGGCCCAGCGGGCACACACATCGGACCAGTCCAAAGAACACCGCAAACCCTTTAAAAACAGAGCTGCCTTTGAAACTGTGGCCACGGAGGCTGGTTAGAGTTTGCACTCTGAACCCTGCCGGTGGGTTGTAGTTGGTCAGTCGCGACATCAAAAATATCCACATTCTTCATAAGGTACAAACAAAACCCAGAGTCTTACAATAAATGTTCCAAATGTCCAGCATATAATCCAAAATTACTTGGCACACGAGGACCTAGGAAGCAGGAAAATCTCAGCCCACAGGGGAGAAGAGATCCCCAGCCTGAGATGACCCCGCTGTCAGGATTACCTGACAAAGGCTTCGGAGCAGATACTGTAAAAATATTCCAACAAGTAGGAGTAACACTTTTGAGAAATATGGAAATAAAATCTCAGCAAAGAAACGTGTGATATAAAAGAGAAACGACTTGAAATTTTAGAACTGAAAACCACAATAACCAAAATAAGAAACTCACCAGATGGGTTCACTAGCAAAACAAAGGTGGCAGAGAAGAGCCGACGAACTTGAACATTAATAGAAAATATTCAACCTGAGCGGCAGAGAGAAAGAAGATTGAAAAATAAATAATGGAGCCTCGGGACCTGCGGGACAAGAGCACATCCGGGATCCGTGTTGCTGGGATCCAGGTAGGAGAGCGTGACGGTCAACTTTATGTGTCCGTTTGGCCGATGCCCAGATATTTAGTCAAACGTGTCTGGATTTCACCATGACGGTATTTTTTTAAATGAGATTAACGTTGAAACGAGTAAAGCAGATCACCCTCCACAACGTGGGTGGCCTCATCCCAGCAGGTGGACGCCCTGAGAAAAAGGCTGAGCCCCCCAAAGAGGGCCTTCCACAGCAGACGACCCTCAGCCCTGCGCTGCCGCGCTCCCCGCCCCGCCCCAGCCTGCCCACCCGCCCTGTGGGGTGGGACCTGCAGCC
This sequence comes from Indri indri, assembly GCA_004363605.1. Taxonomy (NCBI): domain Eukaryota; kingdom Metazoa; phylum Chordata; class Mammalia; order Primates; family Indriidae; genus Indri; species Indri indri. The sequence continues at coordinate 7,036 of RJWJ010029427.1, forward strand.
CCTGCAGTGGAAACAGCACAACGAAGGGAAAGGGATTAGCTGAAAATATCCCAAATCTGGGAAAACCCATGACACTGCAGACCGAAGAATCTGAGCAAACCCCAAGCAGAATAAACCCAGAGTCCCCATGAACCATCCTGGCGAAACCATTAAAACTTAAAGACGAGGAAAGTCCTCGAAAGTAGTTTGAGGAAACCCAAGCATTCCGACTCGGTGACGACCGTTCAGGGCCCGCAGACCTGTCCTCGGAGCCACGGTGCGCAGAGCATGGCGTTGGGCGAGTGCCGAAGTCACATGGCCGTCAGCTCGGAATTCCGTACCCGTGGGAAGATCCTTCGGGAAGGAAGGACGTGCTCAGCGGGAGGAAACTGAGGGAACTGGCTGCGGCAGGTTTGCTCCGAGAGCGTGGACAGAGGAAGTTTCCAGACGGAGGGAAGCGTCACCAAGAGAGCGCGGAGCACGGGAAAGACGAGACAGCAGCGACGTGGCCACGGTCTGCACAGATGCGACCGACCGTCTTCCTCCCTCCAGCTCTTCCAAGCTCGCAGCTCCAGCAACGACGGAGACACCGTCCGATGGTTTCCGCGCGTCGACGTTGTGCAGAAGACGACGGGCTCCTCCCCACACAGGCGGCGACCTGCTCCCGGTGACACAAGCACAACAGACGGAAGTTATTTTTCAGAATTTTAAATTTCTGGAAACTGCCCTAAGGGTGCGGAGCCAGTGAAGAAGCGTGTGTTCGAGAAAACCTACTGAATCCCAGCACGAGCCGCGAGGCCACGTGTGCTCAGCTGCAACCGCTGCCTCCCCCCACCCCACGGTGCCCCAGGGGCTCAGGGGACTCGGGGCTCCCCCCACCCCCACTCCTGGGCAGGGCTGCCGTCTCCCAGGAGGGGGCTGCCAGCATCTCGGCCCCCAGCCACACGGCAGAGGCTGCCTCCCCGGCAAGCGCCTCTGAGGCTCCCTCAAGGGGCAGAGTAGTCCCTGGCTCCGCCCTCAGACCCCTGGAGCGGCCACCACCCCGGTGAGGGCACCCAGACTTTCCAGACTCGCTCCGTCCCGCAGGGAGCTCCGTCCTTCCAAATCAGGCCCACAGCCTCTCTCCCAGGACTTCCATCCTGGCCTCCACAGTGTGTGCTGTTGCAGAAAAATTCCCTTGGTGGTTTCGTGCAGACCTTGCCAGTCACTCCAAGGCCCCAAGAGTAAACTCCAGTAGCACAAAGACAGGGCAATTTTGATTGCAAAAAGGAATATATGTGCTTGGTTTGCACTTGTGACAGACACTTTTTTTTTTTTTGAGACAGAGTCCCACTGTGTTGCCCGGGCTAGAGTGCCATGCGTCAGGCTAGCTCACAGCAACCTCAGACTCCTGGGCTCAAGCGATCCTTCTGCCTCAGCCTCCCGAGTAGCTGGGACTACAGGCATGCGCCACCACGCCCGGCTAATTTTTTCTATATATTTTTAGTTGTCCGATTAATTTCTTTCTATTTTTAGTAGGGATGGGGTCTCCTTCTTGCTCAGGTTGGTTTTGAACTCCTGAGCTCAAACAATCCACCCGCCTCGGCCTCCCAGAGTGCTAGGATTGCAGGCGTGAGCCACCATGCCTGGCCGTGACAGAGACTTCTAACCTCCCTGCTGCCACAAACACACATCTAACAGCCAACAGCCGCCCAGCCCACCCTGGCCTGGAAGGGACCAGGAACTGCACCCTCCGACCTGCCTGGTCGGCAGGAAACACCCGGCGTTGTTGCTCCGGTTTTGCATTACGTGTAAAACAAGAAGCCCAGGAGGGACCACAGCCGGCAGGACGGGACAGGATGAGAGGACAGAGCTGAGCTCGGAGGTTCTGCGGCGGCGACGAAAGGCCACTGGGGAGGACGGGTGGGGAGGGCGGAGCAGGGCAGGTCTGCGGTCTGTCGGCACAGAGAGGCCCCCCAGCCCCAGCGGCAGGCGCGGTGTCCCCCACCACGCCCTGGTCCCAGAGATACGGGACGGAGGGCGAGTCATCATCACGCGTCCTGTTACACTCTTACCAGACAGCACCCTGCACACGGCTGTCCTGTTCCCGGGTGTGGGGACAGCCTCTCGCAGCCTCGACAGCGGTGCCTTCCTGGGTGGGCGGGCGCCGTGTGGACGGCGTCACGGGACGAGCGCATTGACAGCACCTGCGCCGGAGCGTCGGCAGCCTCTATTTTCCTCCCACGCAGTCGCACTGGGTCCCCTGGAGACGTGGGCAGAGCGTTTGCACCCCGACTGGACTCTGGCCCGGCTCTGGCCTCGGCACCATACTTCCGATGGGAGTCTGTGTCCCGCAGAGCCAGCGGCAGCAAGTGGGACACGTCGTCTTCCAAGGAACAAAACCTCGCGTGGGCGCTGACCGGAGCCCCACCGCGGCTCCCCTCTGCCGGCCGCGCAGGCTCAACGGCGGCCACGTCCCCCTGGCCGTGTCCCTGCCACCCACTCCATCCTGCGAGGCAGCTCGCCTGGCACGCGGCCCCCAAGCACTTCGCGCCCCCGGACACCGTGCGACACCCCCTGCAAAATAGCAGCCAGACCGGCGCCCCCTCCCCCAGCGAGACCCGAGCACACAGGGGTGGGAAGGGCTGGGCTTTGCACCTCCACCCGCGGGAACTAACCAGGGACACACTCGCACCTGTTCCATTTTCATGAAATAACACACATTTCCTGACGGTCCCTGGAGGCTCCGGAAGCGAAGAGCCTTTGTCCTCAAATTTGGAGTGAGACAGACAAGCTGCTCGAAGGAGCGACGGGAACGCGACCGCAGCGCGAGGCGCACAGGCCGCGCAGTGCACCCGGCGGGGGCAGGGCGGCGCGGGCACGGGGAGTGCCCGACCGCGCAGGGTGACGGATGGGGGTACCTCGGGCCTGCAGCCGCGTCCAGCCCAGGTTCCTCGCCAGGGCTCCGTGTGGATCCGGAGGTTTCCGAGGATGCCGCAGAAACTCGCTCTGTGTTTAGCCCTCGCGTTGCACACTGCAGATGCGAACGAGCGTTCACAGGGGAAGCGGGGGGACGGCGCCGCCCCGAGACAGGGCAGGCGGCAGAGGTGTGAGGGTCCCACCGGGAGGGCGGCTGCCGTTTCTGGTGCTCGCTTCTGATTGGGATAGAAAACGTGCCTTTGCAGAACGGCCCCGGTCCGCGCGTCCAGGCCCCGCCACCTGCCCCGCAGACCCGGCTGGCCCTCAGCGAAGCCGCGGCGGGCCAATCTCCTGCCACTCTCCAGGGCCAGTCGGGGCAGTACGTGGAGACCTGACGCGCAGGCACCTGCATGCTGGACGCGGGGCGCTACTCCCCACTGGCCGCCGTGGGAGCGTATTCGTGGCGGGCTCTTCCCACCATGACAGCTCTGACCTCACGTGCCAAGGACCCCATGCGGGGCTGCCTCAGCTGCTGGGGTGTCCATGCCGGTCATACATGCAGGGACAGGCAGATGGCCCCAGGTGAGTCCTTGGTGACCGGAACCTCAGACAGGACCCAGGTACTCCAGGGCCCAGGGCCCCTCCAGCAGGCCAGTGGGAGAAGCTGAGGGTCTCTGGCTGTCAGTGCCACTGGGACTCTGGGATCAGTGTCCCCCAGGTGTCTGGGTGCCCCTTCCCCACCCTCGGTCACCTGAGTGAACGGCCACGGGTGCCCATGGGGCGGGACGGGAGGAGCCACGGCTGTCCACGCTCTCTGCAGTGTGGCAGGGTCCTGCTTCCTGGAAACCGGCGCCTCTCGGTGGAGCCCTGCCCTCTCTGCCCCGCGTCAAGGGGGTTCTGACCCCTCAGCCGCGTTTCCTGGCCCCGGCACCCGCGGCCGGTTCTGGTGAAGGGCAGGCACTGAGGAGACTGGAGAGGGCTCAAAGCAGGGATCCGGCACTTCTCCCGTTCTCAGCCGGGCGCGTCCCCCGCGGAAGCCCAGTTCTTCCTCCGCCGCAGGTCCCGCCATGCAGGAGCCCCGGCCTGGGACACTGACCAAGGACGTCGGAGGCCAAGACCAGGACACCAGGCTTCAGGAGCCAAAGGGAAAGACCCCAGAGGCAGAGCATGGGGGGCAGAGACCACTGGCGGGCCCTGGACACACCCCCAGGCCTCTCACAGCACGGGAGACTCACACGGCTTCTGTCACAGGAACCCAAAAGAGTGACCAGGATGTGCACATCTCCACGCAAGCAGGGGCAGGACAGGCTTCTCGGTGGGGTCGTCGTGTCCTCAGGGCCTCGCGCTACAGGGTGGATGACAGAGACGTCTATGTGTGTCTCTATATACGCACACGTATAGACACACAGACACATACATATACTCATACAGACACATGCACAGGTATATGCATACACGCACACAGATACCTACATGCCTACATATACAGATACATGCATTCATGCATAGCTGCATAGAAAGATACATACGTACACATACAGAGACATAGAGACATATGTGTACACGTTCATACAGACATAGATATATAGATACATACACACATGCCCACACATACAGAGACATCGATACAAATGCACGTGTGCACGTTCATACATACACACAAGGACACAGGATACGATACACATTCACACACGCACACACACACACACACGCACGCACACACACACACACACACGCACACACACACACACACGCACGCACACACACGCACACAGACTGACTTGCTCGAGGTCTGGTGGGCAAAGAGTTCACAGCGAACCCGTTTCCCTGAGGCTCGCGCTGGGCCCAGCGCCAGGGTGCACAGTTGGGGCCCAGAACAGGCAGTGACAAGAACCAAACCCGCGGTGAAAGCCCACACGGACCCACAGAGCAGGGCTGTTCAGTCAGTGGCACCGGGAGAGCAACTGTCACCACTGGAAGGAAAAATGGACTGTGATCCTCAGCCCACACAATACTCCAAAATAAAACCCGTAGAGATGAAAACGTTATTTGAAAAATTAAAACATGCGTGAACATTTGCTTGACCTCTCCCGTGAGAAAGTCTCCCTACATGTGAAAGTCAGGGACAAAAACCACGAGAGAGAGACAGACAGACTTCGTCGCATGAACATGTGACCTTCGCCACGTGAAGCAAATCAGAAACCGAATCGAAAGAAAAGCAGTGGGAGGAGGGATATTTGCAATAAATGCATCGCAGAATAAGTATTTATTCTTCATAAATAAATAGCATTGTCAGTTACAAAAAGAAGAAATTGCCTAGACCAAAATCGGTAGGGCCAGACACATTAGTAAGTAATTCACATGCAGAGAAAACTGAATGTCTGATAAACATGAAAAATGTCCAACCTTGTAAGAAAGCGATGCAAATTAAGCCACCAAAGAGGCACCACGTTTTACCTGTCGGGTTAGCAGGGTGCGGGGGCCGTGCTCTGGGCATGGCTGTTTTCTCACTGGCGACCCCTCCGTGCTCACAGAGGCGTGTGATAGAGCTGCCCGCCCGAGTGCCCGTGCTGCAGTATTTTAGGAAAACAAAATTTTGTAATAGGTGGCAAGAGCCTTGACATATTCACGCCCTTTAAACTTCTGATTTTATGTAAAATCAGACATCGGAAACAAGCTATGTCTGTAACAAAGAAGGAAGTGGGTTCCCCCATCCGGCAGCCTTTTACGCTCATGCTCACCGAGACGTGACCACAGGGGTGTCGGAGACGTCGGGAGCAGAGTAACGGGGCAGCTGCCCCTCGGCTCGGAAGCAGCCCGACCGCCGCTGCCCCGGCCGGCCGTGGGACAGCACGGCGAACGACCATTCTGCTTGTTTCCTCTTAATACTTCCAGACTTTCACGATGAGAATGGGTTATTTGATAACCAGAAAAACGAATTTTAAAATACTGGAACTAGGGAAAGAAGGCGTGTCTGCCCCAGGACAGCGGCTCTGCCCAGCCCTCCCACGTGCCTCGCCTGTGCCGGGTGACACGGCGTCCGCCTGGGCGGGGCTGAACTTCCCCAAGACGGGAATGGGGATCGCGCGTCTCGGCGTGGAGCTGTCAACGCAGTGGCAGGTGGTGTCGCGTTGCTGTTTGCCCAACACCTGTACCTGGGCCCCAGGTAAAGCAGAGAGTTAGACGATCGCCCCTGTTGTAAGGTAGGAAAGAGGCCATTGTCACCCAGGAAGAACGTGCCAGGGCCGGGACTTTCAGACTTCAATTCCTCACCAGGCCGTGCTGAGGAAGTGTCCGGAGCTGAGTCCCGCCGTGGGGATACGAGCTCTCAGCGGACGAGGCAGAGATTGAGGTGACCCTGGCGGAGAGAAGCCGCGTGGGGAGCGCGGGGGACGGCGGGTCGGGTGGCGTGCAGGGGTCTGGGTAGGGAGCAAGGCTGGAGCACGAGGGGCCCGCGTGCCGCCCTGAAGTGGACACAGGCATGCATTCAGAAGTCACACTGCCCACCGACGACTGTTGGGTCATCGGCCCCATGGCACAGGGGTGTCGCTGGGCAGAGATTGCAGAAATCCCTCCGGAGACTGTGAGCCCGCGTGGTTCTCCCCGGGCTGACCCGTTCCTCTGAACAAAGGGTGGGTCGGATCCTGCTTCTCAAACTACGCATCATTTTACTTCCAATCCATCATGTTTTTGTAAAATGCAATCAAAGGAAATTATTTTTCAATGAACACAGACGTGAATGTCACGACCATGTCGGATTGCATGAGGCTCCCACGCTCGTTTCTGTCCTGTGTCGCTGGCACGTGGCGGTGCGTGGTCAGCTCCCACGTGTGGAGAGCCCTTGAGTGGCACCTGGTGACTATGCAGGGACTTCCACCCCCGGCTCTGGTAGCACAGTCTGTGGACCTGAGGTTTGCGTATTTTACTAGGGTTTTAAATGGGAGTTTTATTTGAGTAGTTTGACTTTTGCAAATCTAACGATTTTTTCCAACCATTTGCAAGATCGTGTTAAATTGGCTTTAAAATTTTCTTTGATTTGGGGAGAGAGGTCAAAAGTGCTGTCAGTGTGTGCCTGGGCACCCTCCCTCATGGCGCCCCAGCCTGGGAGGCCCCCCGGGAGCGCGGCGCGGCGTTCCTCACACTGATGGGTGCTGCAGCCTCCGGTCACCCCGCGGCACCCTGGATCCTCTGCCCGGAGCTAGGATCCGCGGCTGGTCTGTGCACTCGGAGCAAACTGAGGTCCCCAGAAGGAAGATGCTGGAACGCACTCCCCGCCGGGGCTGCCCCGGGCAGCATCACCCACCGCTGGCTTCCAGGAACTCTTGGAACCGAAAGAACCTTCCCGTGCCCTCAGGACGGCTTTCCAGCTGATCTGCTTTGGCTCGTGCTAAGTGGAAAGCGGGGTCCCAGCACGCAGCAGCACAGCGCCCAAGCCCTCAGCCCACCCAGGGAGGCCCCGAGGCTGTGAGGGTGCCCGTGTGACAGACAGGGACTGGGGCCTAAAGAGCGGAGTAGTGAGGTGAAAGCACAAGTGCCGCGGGCGTTGCAGACGCGGCTCCAAAGGCGTCACGCGGACGGCCCTGTGTCCATCCCTGTTTCGTGGTGCGCCGCACCGGGGCTGCGTGAGGACTGGCAGCGCCTCCTCCCGTGGGTCCAGTTTCCCTTGTTAAGCTGAGGCAAACGGAATGTGACGAAGGCCGTGAGAGACTGCGGCGGTCGGGGCAGAGTGGACCAAGTGAATTTCCCGTCTCGTCCTCGGAGCACGCAGGGGCGGGGGGTGGGGGGGGGGTCCCGCGCTGTGGACCTCAGCGTCCTCATGAGCCCTATCTGGGGACAGTGTTTCCTCGCCGTGGAAACCGCCCACTCAGCTCTCCTGATCCCGCCCAGGGTCCAGGGGGTCAAAAGATCCCGTCAACAGCAGCTGGGCAGTTGACAAAATACTTCAGCCTCCATTTGGATATTTCGTTTCGCAAATTCCACCAAAAACGGCCCCAAACACAGGCTGCCCTGCAGCCAGCCAGCCAGAGGCTCCACAGGAAACCCTCCTCCAATCTCCGTCTCGTCAACTCAGCCAAAAATCCACGTGGCTGCTTGGGCCACGCGCTTAAACAGACGCCGCCCACCCAGGCTGCCCCCGCCCGCCCTGTGCGTGTTCTCCCTGCACCTCCCTCCGTCTAGACGGTGACGGTGATGCGCCACGTGGCCACACGTCTGGCCCTTCTCGGGCAGCAGTTATTCCCCTGTTTATCGGAGCCGACACGCAGGCGCTTACGTGGGATTATAACGTATCGATAACTGTGACGACCTGGAAAACCGAACAGGCCGTGTTCTAATAACAGAATCGATAGTTCCTGGAGGTGGGGCTTGGTTCCTTTACCACGCACAGGAACGGCGGCGGCGTGGCTCGCTCTCTGTCTGGGTTGGACGTGTCGCCCGGCGGGTGGGTGGTTCGGGGTCTGGCTGCATCTTGCCCGGCTTGTGCTCATTCATTTGTTATGTTGTTTTCACTACAAGAAACTATGGCATAAAACAAATTTAAAAAAAAAGAAAAATCATTTTCCTACAAGCTACGTCTGTCCTGGACGGTCTGAAACGGAATCTTTCACGTTAATCTAACACCTCTCATCGTCAGCCCGCCACGCGGTTACCCCGTGAGCAGTGTACGGCGGGGGGCGGGGGGCCAAGCTTGTGTCTACACACGCGGAGGAACCAGGGAAACCGCCTACATGGCCAGACGCCGCGAGTCGCCCGCATCCTTGTGCCTCTGTGTCCCGGGACCTGCCTGTTTGCTGTGTCCAGGCTCCCACTCTCCCGTCCCCCTGGGAGGTGGATGCCGTTGTTGGTGTCCGTGAGCAGCGGTGACCCACGGCGCTCCCTGAAAATGGTCCCAAGGCTAAAAGCAGAACCTCCACACCCTTCCCTCAATAAAAACGAAGAATCACCCTTCAGAGAAACGCTCAGTGTTCTGGAAGGATCTTCGGTGGACGAGCCCTTCATGCACTGCTCAGTGTCCTGTGTCTCTTTGAAATTCCTGGACTGACCGTCGTTCAATAAACACCCCGCGCGGGTGACAAATGTAATTCTCACCTAAACTGCTTCTTGTTGTTCTCGGACAGAGACTTCGCCTCTTTGAGATAAGCTCCTTCCCTCCCTGCCTCTCGCTCTGCTGACAGCCGTGGGCGGCTCGGTGGGGGGACATCTGTGGTCGGCGGGCAGTGACAGGCACCTTCCATCCTGGAGAAACCGTGCTCAGCGCTCTCGGCGTCTGAGAGCCGCACGCTTCATTCGTCCCACCGCGAAGTGAAAACGTGCATGTGCCCTTGAACCCCTCCGGGATTCAGGCAGAGCCTGTTCCCACTGGTCCTGGGACGTCCTCCGTGTGCAAAGGGCCCGGCACGCGGGCAGCATGGGAAGGACCTTTGTGAGGCTTGGGGAGTCCGGCACGTCCTGGGTTGGTCGCTGGGGCGGGGCTGACAGAGGGACCCGTGGTCAGGTTCCGGCACAGTCCTCCGAGTCTAGTCTGGGGCGAGCCCAGATGTGGCCCCCAGAACGCCCACGAGGGCCCGCGCTCCCACAGAAGCACCTGCGTGGTCAGTTAGGGTCGGGGCCAGTGAAGATCGCCTCTGACTCCCACCATGTGCGGCCCCTGCCCGTGGTGCAGGGTGGACGGGGGACCGGGCCCCCCGTGCCCTCCGGTGGGCAGCCACCTGCTGGGCGGCCGCCCTCTGCAGCGTCACCTCCCGAGGAGCCTCAGGCTGCAGCTCCCGCGGGTGCAGGCCTGGGTCCCGCATGGGCAAACATTCCTCTGCCTCTGGGCTGCAGGCCGAGTGCGGGTCCTGACTGCCCCCCAGCTGGAGACCTGAGCCCCTCACTCCCAGCACCGCGGCCCAGAGGAAAAGCACCTCATATTTGGAAAATGCCACTTGTAGTGTTTATATCCCATTTTGTCTCTGATCACAAAAAAGAGAATGTCCCCAAAGGGTCACAGGGTTCAGTGAAAATCCTACAAGCTTTTCCAGAACAAATAACAGACCCTGACCCCCGGCCCGCTCTTTGCATAAGAATTAAAGTCGGTTGCAGGAGTCGCTGCTCGTGGCAACCGGGACGACCGACACAGCCGCAGCTTCAGATTTAAGACTGATTTTTTCCCCCTTAAGAAACCAGAAGAAAAAGCGGGACTTGAAGCTCATCTGCATTACAGATCAGGCCCCTGCGAGAAATCAGCCATCCATAATTCATCACATGTTTCCTGCAGGCGCGGAGACAGCCTGATCCTAGCAACGGAGTCATAGCAACCGAGGGAGCCAATCGGGCCGCCCCGGCCAGTGCGGAGCAGGGAGGGAGGGGGAAGGGGGAGGGGGAGGAGGAGGAGGAGGAGGAGGGTGGGGACGGGGCAGGGGCGGGCGGGGGCTCAGGCCTGAGGAGGTGACTCTGAGCTGCGTGAAACACTCGCCAGAGAGAGAAGCCAGCCCAGGTTTTCACGAAGAGCAGCGGCAGCCACCGTGCTCGCCCGGCCCGCGTGAACGCAGAGCCCTGCTTTCCAAATTCAAAATGTCTCCTCTCACTAGCAGGTGTCTTCCCCGGAGCCGGAAACTGTGGGCAGCGCCTGCCTGCGCTGCGCTCGGCCACGGTATGGAGACACTTGCTCCGGCCCGGTGCGACTTCCATGCCCCCGTCCGGCTCCGGCACCTGCTGGGAAGTGTCCCTGACGCCTCCGCGGCTCAGAGCCTCCCCCAGTCCAGAGTCCACTTAGTTCTGACCATTTCAGCGCGACTGGGTTTGCAGCGACGTGAGAAGGTCGCTCCACCCCACTCGGCGTCTGTACGAAACACGCTGGGAGAGGTGCGTAGCCCCCACTCCGGCCAGAGACGCCCCGCCGGGCTCACTTTGTCCCTATTCTAAAGACTCCTCTGCCGCAGCCGGGACCGTCTGATCTCTGACTTCCTCCTGACGGACTCGGGGTCAAGCTCAGCTGCACGGGCTGCCCCGGCGGGGGAGAAAGCACAGGTCCGTCTACGCACCGCCAGGGGGGCAGTGCGCGCCCACGAGCGGCCGGCAGCCCGACTCCGACCACACCGGGGCGTGTCCAGGCACGTCGCTGCCGCGGCTGAGTCTCCCGGCCCAGCCGTCCTAACGCGTCGCACACCCCACTTTCTTCCTTTAACCCGAAGGCGTTGAGACGACTCCTGTCTGCCTCGGCCAGATCCCTAACGCGCCGCCGATGCCACCTCACCGCCAACACGCCACACATGCCTGGCACGCGCCAGGAGCCCGTCCTGAGGTGCGAGCGGCTGCTGGAATGAACTCCCAGGAAACCTGCAGGACTCTCTAGACAGGTGGAAAGCCCAAATGAGCTGAGCGTTGAATGGCACTGCCAGCCCGCCCCCCGCACCCGGGTCCCGCTCGCACACACACGGGCTCAGGGGCGGCGGCAGAGACGAGAGCGTTTCCTGGGGATGCTTCAGACAGTATTTGGGGGCCCGGCGCCCTAGTTTGAACCATACTGAATCAAATGAATGCGCAGGAGCTTGGGCAAGCGCGAGAACAAAGAGGAGAGGGCGCCGCCCTGCGATCTCCACCCACCCCCCACCCTCGCAGAGCCCGGCGGCTCGCGGGCAGGACAGCGCTTCCCAGAGTAATTTCGTGGGAGATTCTCCCCTTGCTCCTGTCCACACTAAGGGCTCTGCTGGTATCACTGGGAGAAATTATCTCAGCTCTGAAAAATCGGTGGTGTGTTTTTTCTTTGTTTGGAAGGGACCGTTTCCCCTAAAGTCAAACGCAAATGTCACCTGCAGAAATAATTTAGATTTTAAAACCACTCTCACAAATGTAAGAGTTTAAATGGACTCCTCAAAACTCGCCGTGTTTACCCAAAAGAAGCGCACGCAAACACGCCATAGCAAACAGTTGTCACGGCTGACGTGCCGGAAGCTGCTGGGCACGTCGGTGCATTGAGAACGGAACTGTCTTTTTTCTCTGCAATTTCTCACAAAGGAAAGAAGATTTTGTACTCGAGATCTGTGACCTTTTATTAAAACAATCCAATAACCCCTCTGGTCTATGTGGCCACAGTGACACGTGGTCTCGCGGGGCTGAGAGCCGGCCGCACCTGCCCGGTTCCCTGGGACGGATCCCCAAGGCGTCCCCCGAGAACCCACCCCACCTTCCCAGGCGTCGCCCGGATCTCAGAATTAGAACTAATGCATTTCTTTTCCTCTCATGATAAAAGTTTATAGAAGGAGCCAAAAAATGTCCGCTATTTAAATAACGTTGCGCACTTTCTTTTTATGACAACACGTGTTTCCTTACAGGGAAAACCCGAAAAGCGAGCAGAAGCACAATCCCTAACCAGCCCCTGTCGACATCCCGCCCGCCGAGGCGCAGGGAGCTCCGGCTCGCCCGGTCACAGGACAACGCGGGGCAGCACAGCACGCAGAGACGACGACCCAGCGCCCCAGGAAAGTGACCACGACCGCTCCCTCCACGGAGTGGGAGAACACGGGAGTCCCAGGCAGGAGACGTCATGCAAATGCAACAGCCGCCCGACCTGCGCCTCCCACTGCCACTCGCGGTGGCAGACGCCACCTCTGACGCCCGGCCCAGGCGCAGCCCAGGCCTGGTCCCTCAGTTCTGAGAGGAACTGTCTGGGGTTCCATGTGGGTCCTTCCTGCGCTTTCCGTGGGCTTCCCGTGGCCATGGCTGTGGCTCATGGCAATGTCAGCTCCTGCCCGACCCCTGCCGAGCCCGGCTCCCAGCCGCCGCTGCGCCTCCAGCCAGAGGCCTCCGGGGAAAGGCCAGTCCAGAATACCTGCACGTCCCGTCCCGGTGCCTGCGTCCGATCACGCACACACCACACACACGCACATGGCAGGGCTTGTTGCTGTACCTGCTGACTTTCTGGTGACCAAAGAGTGCTGTTTCCCTGGCTTCGTGAGCCAAAGATGGGACCAAAAGGGTGTAGGAAGTGTGTTTACATAAGATTTAGCTGGGCTCAGATGCGCTTCCTGTGTAGCTCTTTAACCACTGAGAAGAACGGGACACGTTATAACAGCCCCAAACAATGGAAAGCTCTGTAGCTACTTAAATGATGTTCCTGAAAAGGCTTTAATGATGTGAAAAATGCCTGTGACACACAGTGTTAAGTGCAAAGGCAAAACTATGTAATACAAGGATTCTGCTTTCGTTTTTAACGAAGTATGTACATACACAAAACAAAACATGTACATACACAAAACATGCTAACTGGTCAAGGCCGGGAGTGCGCTGAGCATTTACAATAATTATCTCCTCGATGAGGCTATTAATGTTCTTGTCATCTTCTGAAAACTCCCCTGTATCTTCCAACTTTTCTTTTCCTTTTTTTTTTTTTTTGAGACAGAGTCTCACTCTGTTGCCCTGGCTAGAGTGAGTGCTGTGGCGTCAGCCTAGCTCACAGCAACCTCAAACTCCTGGGCTCAAGCGATCCTTCTGCCTCAGCCTCCCGAGTAGCTGGGACTACAGGCATGTGCCACCATGCCCGGCTAATTTTTTCTATATATTTTTAGCTGTCCGATTAATTTCTTTCTATTTTTGGTAGAGACGGGGTCTCGCTCTTGCTCAGGCTGGTCTCGAACTCCTGAGCTCAAACAATCCGCCGGCCTCGGCCTCCCAGAGTGCTAGGATTACAGGCGTGAGCCACCGCGCCCGGCCTTCCAGCTTTTCTTAAAC
>RJWJ010029428.1:0-20632 GCA_004363605.1 Indri indri
AAAAAAAAAAAAAAAAAAAAAGATTGGATTCATGAACATCCTATTTCTTAAATGGTTCATAAAATGTCAGTTTTTAAAATTTTTTTAATCCAATGATGTCTATTGTAAGTAACCTATATTTATATTTATATCAAATTCATCATGAGTTATTTAGACCCTATGTAATACATAAAAATATGTTTTTCAATTTATTTGTAGGTACATAGAATTTGAGTTATGCAAAGGGACTTTAAAGTGATATGATCCAGCCGATTCATTTTATCAATAGAGCTATGAAACAACTTGTGTAAAGTCAGAGTCAATGTTCCCAACGACCGGTTCAGTATTCATACTTGCACAGAATGCCGCCTTTTCCCATGATCTCATCATGAAATGTTGTGGACATACTCTTATATTCTCGATTTGTAAAAGGCTGAACTTGCTGTATATAAAGAATTGTTTGATGGCAACTCAACCAATCCGAAATTTGAGGGGATTACAAATAAATACAAACTTTCTGAAGGGTCATGTTTTCCATCAGGCATCAAAATACTTAAATTTTACATGTCTTTTGCCTAAGGAAGTTACTATTTAGTAATTCATACTGAAGAGAAAAAACAGGATTTTTTTTCCACAAATTCTGTAATTCTTATGTTACAGACTAGAAACGTCATAAAGTTAACTGTCACTTCTGAGTGATCAATGAGTTAATGTAACTGAGAAATATGATATGGTTTTATCATATAAATCAAAGGGAAATTACAGACTCAATGATGAACTGGGAAATGAGTTGTAATTGATAACTAAAAAAAGAAAGAAATCTAAGCACATGAAAAATATAGATAATTAAATAAATGTCAATTAAAGCAAGACTAGAATATTACTTTGTCAAATAACAAATTGAAACTTTAGTAATTAATTAATCATTTCTATACCTAATTGGTGAGGGTGCTGTATAATAGGCACTGCCTTGCGTTGCAGGGAAAATCAATCATTAAAATGTTCTAGTGGGTTGATTTTTTTCATCAATCATCAAAATCCTTAAAAAACAACTATCTTTTAATTAAGTCCATAAATAAAAATTTATATTAATAATCAGTGTTTACAGAGATGTCATTGAGTATAATTAGCAAAAGTAAATCTTAATAATCACTTTTAACTGTAAAATATGGACATCCATCAAATAAATTATAATACATGTTTATGGACACAATAAAATGAATTGGATTTTATCAAAGAATTTGGAATTATATTGCAAATTTTTTTTATAAAAATTTACAGAGAAAGAACAAAATTTAGAATAAAAAATATGTTCCAAATTTTAGATACTAAGAGTAAACATGAATATATATATATATATATATATATATTCTGGGGGTTAGATTATGTGTAATTTTTATTTCTTCTTTTATACTTTTTGAAATTATCTTAATTTTCAGCAATGAAAATAAAGTTCAAAGGTAATAATAAACTGTATATTTTTGTACAGATTACAATAGAAAGAAGGCTCCATAAATATGTTTGAAAGCTTATTGGTGCACGTATGAGAGATAGTAGAGAGGGAAGCATGTGGAATGACGGAAAGAATATCAGCTTTTTTGTCATACAAACAGGACTTAATACTCCAGATCTGTTACCCCCTCAACAGTTGTAACATCTTTGTGTTTTGGTATCTTTACTCCTTTTCTTTATTCAAAATACTTTACGCGGTTATCAAAGTATGTTATATAATATGATTAGGTTTGTATTCATAAAATAAAACCAAAAGAACAACTACTTATGTAGTTAAAAGTGAAAGACAAAAGTTTAAGCTGTTTGAAAGAAGAACCTATAAACTTTTGTTTCATTTCAAATTAATCATGTAAAGATTAGGTTTACTCCATTACATAATTGCATTTGGTTTAATATAAAAATATTTTAAATTGCTTAACATCAAAGAATAATGCTACTCCCCTTGAGATGCTCCAGATTTACTCTGTGCTGTCACATTCCTGCCTATAAAATTACATATGCATCTACCTTAATACTGCCTTGGTCTCAAGAAGAGACATCACAGGTTGAATATTTTTGTGGTTGTTTCAAGGACTGCTATTTGTACTTCATTTACAGTAGTGAAACTCTTGCTTTTTATCTGGGTACACAGTTAACCAACTACATTTCACATCTTCCATTGCAGCCTAGGTGTGCCCATGTGACTAAGTCCTGGACAATGGAATGTATATTGGAGTGATGTGAGAAAATTCTAGGAAATTTCCTTAAAGAAGGAGATGCTTCCTTAAAGGAGTAATCCTTCTTTAAAGGAGGAGTCCTTCTCATTTTTCTTTACACTTAGATGGAAAGGAGGCATGATGGTTGCTGTTAGAGAAGCCTGCTTGTTAGAGAAGCCACTGACCACAATGAAAAAGTCACATGTGAGGATGGCAGCCCAACAGAATAGGCTTCTGCAACTGCTGTGTAATCTCTGGAACATCAGCCTTGACTATTATCTAAAAGTAAGCTTCACTCTTGTTTAACCCACTGTTATTTTGAATTTATTGGCCATCTATAGCCAAGCCTAAGTTTACTCGATACAGCAACCTTTTGGATTACCTACACCTCTTTGGAGTTTGCTGAAAGGAGGTAGGAAGCGGCACTGATTCCTCTCTCTAGAAACTGAGTTCAATACTTCAGTCTCTAGAAATTTATTTGTCCTGTTCCCCAATAGCCTGAGCTTGGTGTTTCTATTAGGAGTTATTGCTGTTATTTTTACTCCTTCATAACTCAACTGCAGCTCTTCTGAAAAGAGGATTAGACAGATCTTGTCTGAACAAAGTAACAAAGTGAATAGAATTTTATAATTTGCTGATATAGCTTTTCTTCCAGCTTACCAAATAAGTCTCAAGCGTATTGGCTAAAATCAGAATGCTTTTTACAAGGCTTCACACACACCTGGCACTATTCATTTATGCAGTACTCACGTTGGTACTAATTGATAGAAGTGATAAAAAAAAGAGTTAAAATTCCTGAGAAGCAAAATAATGCTCCATCCAGTTGTGTAATACATGGCAATATTAAGTTATCATGATTTAACACTTAAACAAATCATCTGTTTAGAAAATATATTTCAATCTATTACATACTAGACTCTGAAATTGATTGAAACTTCAATAACTCTGAAAATATTAAAATATTTTATGCCCTTTGAACTATATTTAATAATTATAATTAATTTCATATTCTTATTTGCATGATTCCTTCATTAAATCAGTCTTTAACTGTGTCCTCAGTCTGAGAAAAGGTAGTTAGATCAATGTGAAAGAGGAAATATTTATTTTGTATCATGATAACCAAATAATCTAGGCAGTATATGTTACATTAATGTTGACATCTTAATAAAATATATCAAATATATTCACTTTAGTGACGAAACATTACTCAGATTATTCCTGATATACCTAACAATGGGATTGTCTATTTTTATACTTGTTTATAAAAACCCTCTATGTCTTCATTCTACATCACAATACTTCAGATTTTAAGATGTAAGTATGATTAGTATGTGTGTTTATTTTAATTTTCTGTTTTTAAAATAAACTTTACCCTGATTCGATCATTACACATTATATGCTTATATCAAAATATCACATGTATCCCATAAACATGTGTAACTATTATATATCCACATCAATTCAAAGTAAAGAATTAAAAATAAAAATAAAGTGAACTTGATAAAGGAAAGAAAAACATTAAAATGATAGATCGTAAAATCTTCATGAAAGGCCTATTTTATCTAAGAATTGTAGCTGAGCACACAGGCTATTAATCTCTTTCTTTGCAATAATATATGAATGAAGAATAAATACTAATATTTAGTAAACATATTTGGTCAGTTGTTTAGATGCAAGGTCAGAAATTCTCATTTGGTTTGCCATACTGTTGACAATAGACACAAATTAACAAGCAATTCATATCCTATATTCTTTTGTCCCCAAGGTGACTTGAATGTTGCTTTTAAATAACAATCACAGAGACTCACAGCTATTAGGCAGTCTATGTATCCCCAGGGATATATGCTCGCTGGCACATCAAGGACTATTGCTTACTTTATATACAATTGACAAAATTCTCCTTTATTTTTCACTAGCTCTTCCTGTTTTGGAAAAGACAGGGAGGAGGTAAAAAAATATAAACTATATTTTTAAGCAAAGTGAATTTTCATTTAACAGTGTGGCTATCATGCCAAAAATATTTGAGAAGGAACCATAAACTTCAGCCCTTGCCCATTTATTTAGTTATAATTCTTTATATGGACCCAGAACTATAGTTTTGGATGAAAATGTAAAAATGACATCCAACATGCTCTCTAATAGAATTAATGGTCGCTGTGGAGCTACTCCGTAATTATCACAATTGTGTTTGGAGAACAAGAGAATAACTACAGGAGATGGAACATAGGAAACTATTCTTATGACATTCACTGATTCTCTGTTCAACTAGGGACTAATGATGCTTTAGCATATTAATTCATTTTAAATTTATAAAATGTATTATAGAATATTTCATGTCCTTATATAAAAAGTAGCCTATAGCAAAGGAAAAAAATGAAGAAAAAAATCCATGTAAAATACAACCACTCAGATCATCAGTGTAATCAATTTGGGATAATTTTTCCATATAAGTACGTATATAGTTGAATGATCATGGAATTTCATACTTGTTTGTCATAAACCACATTTTTATATTACTAAATATATGAGGTCTGTCCGTAAAGTATCCAGCCAAGTAACATGAAAAACAGAGACATTTATTGAAGAAGATACAAGATACAAGAAACAGTGTACATAGGACAATGACACCTCAGTCCCCTTCAAAGTAGGCACCTTGGGACCTCACACAGTTCTCCCAGAGTCTCTTAAATTAACTGGTACACGTTCAACATTCTCAGGTGTTCTGCTTGTTGCAGGCCTTCCAGAACGTGGATCACTTTCAACAGATTCCCAACCATCTTTGAAGCATTTGTGCCACACTTTTATTTGCGCTGCACTCATTGCATCGTCCCCAAAAGCCTTCTGAATCGTCCAAATAGTTTCCATGGAGGAATGTGCAAGCTTAACGCAAAATTTGATGCAGATTCATTGCTCTACTTACTCAGCCATATTGAATGTAATGACCACACACTGCACATGCTCACTCAACAGCGTCTAGCACTCCACTGACTAGTACAATGAAGTCGTCATTGTTCACGCATGTGCGTTACAGTCCACTCTCCTCGGCTGCCAGGTTACATCAATGTCGCACAAACCGTTTTCGTTATATTAACAATGGCTGGGTACTTTCTGAACAGACTTCATATATCTAAATAATCATTTTAATGGTGACCAATAATGCTGCTGGCTGAGACATTGTGGGCAAGAAATAAAATTCCATACCCAGAATAGGTATTTATACTTGAGAGAATAAACCACTAGTTCTTCCAGGATAGAAGGGTCTCCAGGAGGAATAGTATCATAACAGAGGCTCTGTGTTGCTTTCTCTTGCTGGCATTCAGAGGCAGCAATAGCTAGATCAGCTGTGCTAAATAGGGAGATCATGTCTTGAGCCCATGCTGCCCTCCATCTCTGCCACCATGACCACTCCATCCATGTGCCCATCATCCAAGTTCTGGGATGGCCAATGTTGAAGTTTGGCTAAAATCAACAAGATGGGTCATTTTGTCTATTTGGTTGGTTAGTGGATCTTCAGTGGAGTATGCCTTCTGGAGGGCATTAACGTGTGTTGAAAGATATTCTCAGTTAGTTCTCTTTCTTATGCCCACCAGCATGCCTTTATTCCAGATGTTCTTGTCTTCTATTTCTGAAATTTTCTGCTTCTATGACCCTGATCAGCTGGATCAGGTCATTTGCTACTGCCCATTAATGCATATACAGTCGGCCCTCCATGTCCGTGGGTTCCACATCCAGAGATTCAACCAATTCCTGACTGAAAATATTTGAAAAAAAGAATGGTTGCATCTGTACTGAACATGCACAGACTTTTTTCTTATTGTTGCTACCTAAACAATATAGTATAACAACTATTTACATAGCATTTACATCATATTAGGTATAATAAGTAATCTAGAAATAAAGTATACAAGAGGATATGTATGAGTTATATGCAAATACTGCACCATTTTATATCCGGGACTTGAGCATCCCTGGATTTTGGTATCCACAGGGGTTGGAGGTCCTGGAACAAATCCCCCACAAATACCGAGGGTCAGCTGTATATCGTAACCTCTGACCACTTCTTATTTTAAATAAAGTGAATGACCCAGTGTATTGCTCTCAGCTCCACTCATTGGGAAGAATTTCCCTCCCTACTCTTTCAAGATCATTCCTGATATTATATGCCTATAATAAAGCCATTCGTTATATTTTCCAGAATTGTCCCACAGTCTGAAATGACATCAGCAGACCAAGCCCAGGTTTTGTTTTTTTTTTTTTATTCCTCTTTGAGCTGTTCATTCAACACTACTTATAAAGCAATAGATGTGAGCTGAGAAAAGACCAAGGTCGCAATGGTGGTGAGTGACACTGGAGTCAGAGCTACTTGCTCAAGTATTCTCTGGGGACCAATATGAGAAGAGTGTGAGCTCAACTCAAACGATGAGATGGATCCTGAAAAAGTTAGTAGATAAACAGAGACTGTCTGTTAACCACACTCTTGGCTGCTAGTCAGTACATCCTTTTATGGAAAAGAATCTCAGTGGTGCATCAACATATCTGCCAAATGTTATTAACTATTTTTCTATCTAGGCTACTGCCATGTTTATTCTTCCTGATCAATCTTCAAATTGGTTTCCAAGCACCACATGCTAATGTAATTCAATTAAGATTGGAATTTAGATATTGATTAGAGATCATTTTTTTAACAATATTGAATCTTTCTAATTAAGATCATGGCATGGCTCCATTTTTCCAATTCTTCCTTTGTCTCTTAATAGTTTTAAATTTTTTCATAATAACTATATATATTTCTTGTTTGGTTTATTTCTCTTATTATTTATGTTCTCTTATAAAATGTTTTCTCCTGTTTATTGGTTTAAAATAGAAACTTATTAAACTTGGTTTATCAAAGACAAAGTTCATAAATTCTATACTTGTTTATATAATTTTTCTGTTGTTTTTCCTAGATTTTTCAGATAGTCAAATCATATAATTTGCAAATTAATATAATTGAATATTGAACTTTTCTTGCATAAATAGAATAAACCATACTTGATCATAGTGTTTCTTGTTTACATATCATATACATATATTTGTTTTTCTTTGATAGAATATTAACTTCTCTACCAATTTTCCAAGTTGTTAAATCTTTCCTCTTTTCTGATACTGTGTGTCTGCATTTTCTGTTTTGGGGGCTTAGTCTTGCCAGGGACTGTTTTCATTGCTTATTAAACTTTTCCAGTGCCCATTATCAGTGAATTCAAGCTCCTGGGATTTTGCAAAAATGATAAAGTCTTTTATTAGACATGTTTTATTTCAAATTGATATAAATTTTATAAAATATTCTGTTTATTTCCTTTAATACTAAAATGGTTTGATTATTTTTCCCCTCTAAATACTCAAGGAATACTTATAGTTCATGTCCTGAATATCCCGAATATTACTGCCACCCTAGAAAGCTACTCAGTATCCCTATTTAAAAATACTTGGTCTAATTCAGAGGTCAAGCCAACTACTGCCAGTGGGCAAAATCCTACCTGCTGCTTGTTTTTGTTGACAATGTTTTATTGGAACACAGTCACACACAATAATTTATATGTTGTCTATAAGCTGCTTTTGTGCTAGGGTGACAGAATTGAGTAGTTGCCAAAGAGATCATATGACTTGCAAAGCTTTAAATATTTACTACATGGACCTTCACAAAAAAAGTTTGCCCACAATGAATATATTGAGTCACTCAACAATTTTTTTCTGGATGACTTTTGAAATGTTTCTCTGTTTTTTAATGAATTTGTATCTAATTTTATCTTTATAGTATCTCTTCAAATTGTCTTGGTTTTATTTGATTATTGCTTTTATAACTTCTGAGAGTTAATTTTTTCACTTTTATTAGCTTTCTCATTCAATGAAATAAGATTCTCAATGATTTCAATTTTTTATTGAGCACATATTTAGCCCAATGGATTGTTGATATAGCATATAGCGAATTCATTAAATTTATGCAAAATAGTCCCAAATTTCCATTTTAATTTTTTCTTTGGTCCAAAAGATTTTGGAAAAATATTTTTCCCAAAACATTTTGATTTTTTAATTGAAAATTTTTGCCTCTATTTTCTTGAACTATGATTCAACAATACCCACACAAAATCCTCCTTGGAGACACATTAAAGTTTCCCTTATGGCTTATGATGTCATTTTAGGAATATTCTATGAATATTTGACAAGATTTTGAGGTTTCTGGAATGGACAAATTTAAAAGTACATTTCTTCAATTATTTACTTGACTGCTTTAGTTAAACATCTCTCAAGCTAAAACTTTGCCTTCTAAAATGGACAAAAGCTTTGTCAGCTTGAACAGAAAAAAATTTATGGAATTAAGAGTGTTAAGAGAAAAAGATAATGAATTTGGTGGATTTAACAAGACAAGTTCTTATATTGCCTAATCTGCATTAAGACAAATGCACAATGATGGCGTACCTATATGCATTCTTTGTTCTTTCCAAGAGTTTGGGGTTCAGAAACCTGCCATTCCACAGAGCTATTAGGGCACCAGGCAAGAAAATATAATTCTCTCTCTGATTACAATATTCTTGAATTAATCGAAAACTTAAATCCTGGTACTGAATCTTTGACCTTATCTTCCAATCCTAAATACATTTAGATTGACCCACAAACTCTTCCTTAATTGATATAAATTAATGTTAATGAGTTCATAGCCAACAGTTAATTTAAATCTTTGGGGCATGAAATAAAGACTAGGCTGGGGGATCATCTCTTTCTTCCCTATTTCTTTTTTAAGCAAAATAAAAGGCTACTTGTCTCCTGAGCAAAATGGCCATATCCACTGAGTCTAGTTTCTGCAATCTGAGTTTCATGAGAACTTGGATAATCAGCTAAGGACAATCATCTGTCTTTTATAAACAAAGACTATGATTTCATATAGGTACTCTAAAATATTGTAACTTTTTGAAAAAACTATCCAATGTACATATTAGTGGTTATAAAAAAGTATGCAAGACCACACTATCTTTATTTTATCTATCTTTTGAAATGAAATATAATAAGCATTGTGTAAAATTGATGTCACAAAGGCAAATGTTTACAGAAATGAATCCAGAATTGCTTTTATTTAATAGTTAAGGAAATCTGCGACCACAGATGCTGGAAATAAATTTCATTCTTAAAATGTTCAACAGAAAATTTTTTTCATATTCTAATAGACTTTACAAGATTGCTTCCATTTCAAAATGGGTTTTAAATTCCTTTTCTTCAGGAGATGAAGTGTTTAATCTCCATTTACTTTTATTTGAAATCAGTGAATAATAATGCTGTATAATTTGGAAAGGCAATTAAGAAGGAAATATGCCAAAAATCAGTGCAGACTCGAACTCTTACCAGTAGAATACAGATGCAATGCAAAATATTTTTATTATCAAAAAAATAGAAAGTAGGATTCGAATTAAGGATCACTGTATGGAAAACCACCACAAATTAACATTTGAAGGGATAATTAGCTTTTAAGGGTGCCTACCATCTCCTTAACATCCTGCAGTGTGATATACATCAGCTACTCCTAGAAAAATCAGTAATAAGTCACAGGGCCTTATAATGTCTTTTAATTTAATATTTTGGAATGCTCTATTAAAAAAGAAAAAAGTATGACATATTTACAAATTAGTGCTTCATGATTTATCATATTTAGGCATAGTGATCTTCTCAAGATATGGTTTACTTTTTGTCTTAATTTTAAACCATGATTGGTCACAACTGGTCATTTTATTATCTCCATGCATGCAGAAGTATTTCCAAAAGATCACAATTTTTAAAAATTAATGTTCTTGGCTTAAAAATGTATATAATAGTTTCTTAAAGATAAAAAGAAAGACTAAACTTTAAGTCTTTAAAATACCATGTCTGGACAAATCAAAATAAGTGGCAATAAATCCCTAATCATATCAAATACCAAAAAAAAAAGTTTTGTTTGCAATATGGGCATAATAAACTCTTAATTTCTCTGTACACTGTAAATTAACAGAAGGTTTCTCCATAGGTGAGGAGGTATTTGTATTGTGAACTACTAAACATGCTTCCCGGAACTTTAAGATTCCCAGGAACATTTTATCTTGGGTTGAGAAGTGACTCAAGAAAACAGACAACAATGAAAGGGCAAAGAGGCTAGCATAAAAAAGAGGGAGTTATATTGGAAGGATTCATAGAGCCCACAAAAGTATTGTTTTCTGAAATTGCACAACTTTTCTCTCCCACCTTTAAGGGATCATTGAAGTTTTTGTTATGTTAGTAAATTGGAAGAAAAACAGATTGCTTGGTACCATTAATTTAAAGAGCAAAGAATGAAATTTATTTCCAGCATCTGTGGTCGCAGATTTCCTTAACTATTAAATAAAAGCAATTCTGGATTCATTTCTGTAAACATTTGCCTTTGTGACATCAATTTTACACAATACTTATTATATTTCATTTCAAAAGATAGATAAAATAAAGATAGTGTGGTCTTGCATACTTGTTTATAACCACTAATATGTACATTGGATAGTTTTTTCAAAAAGTTACAATATTTTAGAGTACCTATATGAAATCATAGTCTTTGTTTATAAAAGACAGATGATTATCCTTAGCTGATTATCCAAGTTCTCATGAAACTCAGATTGCAGAAACTAGACTCAGTGGATATGGCCATTTTGCTCAGGAGACAAGTAGCCTTTTATTTTGCTTAAAAAAGAAATAGTGGAGTAGACAAAAATTCTTTTCAAATCCATGTGTATGAAGGAGATTTTTTCCTAGAATGAGATACCCCAGAGTGATCTCTATGCAGGAAATTTCTCTAAGGTATATGAGTTTCATACATAATACATTGTAAAGTTGCTTTTGGGGGGAAATAGTTGTTTTAACATTCTGTTTCACACATATGAACAACCCTATGCGTGGGCTCATCTGATAGACAGTGTCACTGATTTTGTTTTTAATTTTTGAGAGTTGGCCACATTGAGTAGAATCATTTTTGAGATTTTCAGATTCAGATCATAAGCATGTGATTAAAAAACCCATCAGACCAAGAGATCCACAGAATATATCAGTAAAGGGAATAAAAAAAAATTAAACAGAGGTAAAGAAGTTACAGACAAGCCAGTTTACCAAGGATTCCAATTTTGAAGGCTTGTAGAATAATTTTGAAAGAACATTGATTGTCCCCAGATACATACTACTTATACACTATGTATGACATTTCCATTTTTCTTTTTACATTTTTGGCTTTTATTTCACTCAGCAAGGTATTTTTTGTTGGTGTCACTGAATGAAAATCATTAAACATAGAATGGAGAAAAGAAAAGAAGCACCTGTTTAAATTCCAGAACAAAATATGAATCGTTAATAAGAATGTTGGGGACTCTTGCTATATTTTTTCCTGAATGGAAAAGCCTTCTAATATGCATTTAAGAGTGCATGTGATGCATGCATGAACGCATATATATTTACAGAGGTTTGGGATGGTGGCAAGAGAGGGTGGAAGATAAATCAGACAGATTAAGAAATGATCTTAAAAACTGTGAATACTGGAAGTCACGTGGAATATAAACAATTATTAACAAAAAGGTCATATGTGGAAGAGAAATGAAGAGCCAAAGGAATGTATCAAAGTGAGTCACTTAGAAGAAGGAAGGAAATATTCAGAACATTATTGTAAATACGTACTTTCACTCTTTGTGTCTCTGACAATTGTGCATTTAGAGAAAATACTGACTTAAAATCCATTGTCTACATTTAAAATTATGTATAGAGTCATATCAGGTTATTTAACCAAAATTAATTTTTACTTCCAAAAAGCTCTCCAGTGGTAGTATTTTCCTATTGCTGCTGTAACTAATTACCACACAAATGTAGCATAAAACAACACAGTTTTTTTCTTACAATTCTGCAGGTCAGAAGTCCAACACGGGTCTCGAACTAAAATGAAGGCGTCAGTAGGCCGATATTCTTCCTGGAGACTCTAGGGGAGAATCCATTCCTTTGCTTTTTCCAGCTCCCGGAAGCCACTTAGAATACTTGATTCATAACTTCTTCTTCCATCTTCAAAGCCATCAGTGTAGCATCTTTTCTCCTCTCTGACCTCTACTTCTATCTACATATCTCTTTCTGTGACTCTGACCCTCCTTTGTCCCTCTTATAAGAAGAACCCATTGACCTCCTAGGAAAATCCAGGATAATCTCACCATCTCAAGATCCTTTATTTCAGCCAGGCATGGTGGCTCATGCCTATAATCTCAGATACTCCGGAGGCTGAGGAGGGAGGATTGCTTGAGCCCAGGAGGTTGAGGTTACAGTGAGGAATGATGACACCACTGCACTCTAGCCTGGACAACAGAGAGAGAACCTATCTTTCAAAAAAAGATCTTAATTTAATCACATCTGCAAAGTCCCTTTTACCATGTAATGTAACATATTCACAAGAGTTCCAGCCATTAGGATGTGGGCATCTTTGGAGGGAGGCATTATTCAACATACTATACCTCTATGCCCCTTTTATTTTCTCATTGTACCCAAAAAACATCCTTCATAGATGTCAACACTGTTGATCTCTCACATCAGACTCCAAGAGGGCTGAAGACCTTTCTGCTTAGTTTGCCATTTTATACCCCAATGTGTAGTACAGTGTCTGGCATATAGCAAGAATTTGGTATTTCTTGAATGGTCAACCAAATTATATCCAAATCTGAGATATCTTAATTCCCAGCTGGAGGCTTTGTCTACAATATCATAATGCTGCTTTTTCGATTGGTATTATCAAATTTTTTCATATATTATTCTGAAAGTTCCCTTCCCATGGATTGATTTTACACTTAAACTACATAAAATGCCTTTTCTGCTTTAGCACAACTGACAAGTTGCTACACACTCACATATAATCCACATAAAATATTCCCTGGTTCAGATTGTAATTAAACTGGATCAAGACCCATGCTACGGAATTTAGTCATTTAGTCCTATTATTACTTCTCATGGTTTAACAAGGAAAGAGAAAATACGCCATGTTAAAGAAATTGCAATTTTGTTTTGTAAGACATATTCTGGAAACTTAAAAACTGAATTGAAAAAAATCAGCTTCTTACACATTTTTAACCACTTAAATTTAGGTGATATTAAAGAATGCAAAATAAAATATTTGGAATCTATTTTGAGATTTAGGATAATAAGCCCCTCGTATATCTGTAGTAAAGGTGATTTTATCTGAAAGACTAGCCCAAGAAGATTAAGATCCCTTTAACACAGAAAAAAATAAAATGCACCATCCACAGGTTGCCATGGTTTCAGTTGAGCAGAAAAATGAAATTGGAAGGTCACCAATAAGTTCTGAACGTATTCTTTTTTACAAAAAGAAATCATATCAATGCAGTGTAAAAACCTAACAAGATTTAGAACAATACAGGCACTTTGAAAATTACAAAACCATTAGTCAATACCATATTAAGCTGATTTATTACCCTCTAGTGCCACAGCCTTTTAACTGCTCATAGGGATCCAGTTAAGAAATAAGATTATGACTCCTTTCTTGAGGTTTTCATACACTACTTTCTCAGAAAATAAAGCAAATTAGACAATAAATCATTGTCCATATCACTTTTCAACTTGTACCAATCTAAGATGTGGATAATCACATTGAAAATTATCTTCCCCTCCCCTGAGTCAAATTCTGTACACCCACTTTCATTCCAATGATTCAGAAGACTCCTTGATTACAAAGAGGGAAACTCAATTTCAACTAGGTTGAAAAACAAAAATATTAGGAAAACAATATTTACCTACATTATATTCTAATGCCTTTATGATCAGTCTTCAATACATAAACCCCAAGGAAGGTTTTGATTGCCCCATGTGGGTTCCTAGTTGGGTTACATACGTCCCTACTCCGTGGATTGTTCATTTGACCAAGTAAGGAAAGTCTGATGATTGACTTAAATTGCCCTTTTGCTCATCTCTGTGATAGAATCAGGATGGCTGGCATTTGTGAGCCAAAAAGGGATCAGACATCTAGAATCCATGATAACAGCCCTTTTTCTCTCTACATTGCAGCCCCTTTGTCTACCTTTGGGTCCACTGGCCCTCCTAACACCTATGAGTCTTCTCAATAGGTCACTTATCACATACCCGGGCTGGGAAACCGAGGTTATGAAAGAGGCTCATTTATCTAGCCATCTCCATTTACCACCAATGTGCTGTCACTCTGCAGATTGTTGGATTTATTCTAGAGAGGCTTTTCAGCTAGTCCTAGGCTTTCAGGTTCCTACAAGCTTTACCCAGGGAACTATACCTCTTGTGCCCCTGATGTTTTCAAGATCTCCCATGTTTATCTTGATGTTCCTAAAATGCCCCCTTCCCTGGTTTCAGCCCAGTTGTGAGTAGAGTTAAGATACTTGTGCTTAACCTTATCCTACTACCTCTCTTTTCACTTCTCACAAACCACTGGGGGAAAAGGGTAGACTTACCACTTCTTCAATAAGATGGATTTCCCTGGGTCTTATCTTTCTTAATCCCTATAGAAACTAAAATTTACAGCTCAGTAAGGTAAAGGGTTATCTTCTCTAAAATATGTGATAAGTCTATGATCTAGTCTTCTAAACCCATATCTCAATGTTATTGTAACCTAAGAAAAATTAGAAAATACTTTTCTCTCTTGATAAGCCTGGCTTTTAAGATTATTATCATGTTTTTAACACAAAGAAAGTTGATTTTGAATTTCAAAGCTAATCCTTGATTTCTCTTTGTATTCCTGTTCTAATAATCTAATCTTTCCCAAGTCAAATGAATGCCTGTGACTGGATAAGAGGAAGTCATAAGTACAGGAATGTAAAAAATAAGTGAAAATGTATATACGTTTTTTGGAGAAAACTATCTCCAAATATATAGATATAGGTTTTTGCAAAAATATTCCAAACATTTTCAAAATATATTCCTAATAGTTGTGGTTTGAGTCCCTCAAAGTGTTAAATATCATTAATATTTTATGCACAAGTGGAGATGGCTCATACCCCAAAGATTTGGCAACCCTAAGGTCACATATTGTTCACCTCCAAGTGCCATCCATCCCTCGGTGTTTAATACCTAATTAATATGCTCTCTCCTGAGAGACTGAAAATCGAGAGAACCTTTAACCTACCATGTGGATATTTTTGTATGGTGGAGTCAGAAGGAGGCAGTGACTCAAAGGGACAGTAAGTCAGCAACCAATAAAGAGAAACAGAGGAAGTGGGTTCCAAGTGGCAAATGTTGTCTACCGACTCGTATTGAAAAAAAAAATAAGTAAATAAAAACGTTAAGTCTTATACATTGCAAACCTCACCTAAAATATTAGAATGAGGTGAATTATTGTGATCATATAATTAGTCATTAAATGCAGATGTCCAAGGAAAGTGAAAGTCTTATCTGGTACTGTTTTAGATTATTCAGTTGGTTTAGGGTACCAGCAGCAACACTAACCCTAAACGTTTATTGAATGCTTATTCTGTGCCTGGTGCTTTTCCAAGTGCTGTATATATATTAGTATTTTTAATACTTACAAATTTCCTGTGAAGTAGCTATTATTAGCATCTCTATTTTACAGATTACAAAATTAAAATGAAAGAGGTAAAATATGTTTTTTTTGTAAGCAAAACTTTTATTACTAGAATTGACATTCTTTTATTCACCAAATATTTCTGGAGGCCCTGCTCTATACTGGCAGTATTTAGTTGGGGAGATATAGCAGTGAACAAAAGTGACAAAGTCCCTCCCACATGGAACTCATGCTTTGGGGGAGGACACAGGCTACGAACCAACTAACCACAGTGTTAGTGGTGGTTAGTTCTGTGAAGAGAAAAGCAGGGTTGGGGGACAATGACTGGAGAAGGAGGATAGGTAGGTAGTGGATGCCATTTTTGGTAAAATGGTTAGTGAAGGCCTCTCCAGAAGGTGACATTTGAGCAGATCCTTGGGGGAAATGAAAATGAGCCAGGTAGATAGTCGGGGAAAGACAGTTTCGGGCAGAAGGAAAATGAGTGTAGAGACTCCGAGGAGGGAGAATGTGTGGTGAGTCAGAGGAACAGCAAAGAGGCCGGGGTGGCCAGAACTCTGGAAGGATCGGGAGAGTGGAGGGAGATGAAGTCAGCGGTCACATAGGCCTATGCCCATGACAACTGTTTGAAATGTATTCTGAGTGATGTGGGAAGCCATTAAAAGAGTTTGAGCAGAGGAGTGACACAACCTGGTGGTTTTTGCAACATAAAATATTGCTCAATGAATGCTTTTTCAAATACATAAAACTTAAAGCAGCAAATAACTATTATGAGCACATTTTAAAATTGTTTAAACCTGTAAGAACATACAGATACTATAATTGGTGTGAAGCCTGACTTTTGATCCATGCATTTTGACTTCATGCTTTTAATATGTAAGCCATGATATTTCTCCAGAGAAACCAATCTGGTTGATGGAGAGTTGTGGACTTCAGAGTTTGCTCCATTATGACCGGGTGGTTTTGTATTCAGCATGACAGCTGAATTCAGTGTGACAGCACTATCTCTGGGTATTTTTAAAATTATTATTATTTCAAAACTCCTTTAATTCTCCTTCATTTAGACACACAGAATTTATTACTTAAAGTTTATCAACGATTATCAGATTGAGTGTATGACAGTCAGCAAATCATGGTGTTGGATTTTAATGAAGAGAGAAAGCCTCAAGGACTGAATCCAAAACTTAATGAACTATTAAGTTTATAGCAATATATGGCAGTGGGCTTCTCTGTCTGGAGTCTTAGTCATCCAAGAGAACTTTTGTTTCCCACTTGGCAATACTAACTGGTAACAGACTCAGGATACCAGCCATTTACATTGCTACTGTAGAGAGTTACCAAGTTTTTGTGCCTAAAGCCACACTTCTGGCTTCTGCCATTCTTCCCTTGGTCCAAATAACTGTGGTTATGTGGAAAACAAGGCTTTGACACAATTCAAGTTCCTATCCAGAGTCTTGAGGGGTTCAAGGACAAAGGAGAGAACACATGCCTCGGCTGAAAAAACTGGATCCAACAACTCCTCATAGAGACAGTTTTGTTAACAAACTTATCTGCTATTGGTGGCTTTTCTTTTCATATGATAGGGGTTCTGAATATCATAACAAACTAAAACAATAAAAATAACAATAGAAATAAAACTAAAAGAGCAAAAAAATCAGAAAAGAAAAACTCAAACTCACTTTGTGTCACGATGAGTTTATAAATAGAATATTATCAACGTGGGTACATAAATATTACAAATGTATTTTACTTTAGGCATTTTAATTCATTACAAACATGTATATTCAACAATATTTAGAGATATGTGAAATAATAAAGGTGGTACAATTTACTTGAGGTTTTGTTCAGGGGTCCAGAATTGTAATGTAAATTAACACTTAGGTTATAACCTTATTTCTAAAGTCATTATATACACTATCATGAAGTTTTGACAAAAAATCGCTTAACACATAATTGTAAATCTCTGATAAAAATATTTATCTACCAATTCAAGCTGCATTTGTGAGTTTCATAGATTAAAACAAAGAAATGACCTGTATAAATAACAATTTCTATTGTTCATTTAGTGTCCACTGCTGGCCTCACATTATAATTATTTTCTTAGTCCTTCCAAGAATTCTAAGATGGCATTAACCACCCAGTTTTACAGATAAGAAAAGAGAGGTCCAGAAGTATAAAGTAGCTTCCTCAAGATTACAGTTAAGTAACTGACAGAACCAGCATTCAAACTGAGACCCATCTGATTCAATACCACTAGCATTGGTAAAATGACTTACTATATATAGATGAGAAAGAACCATTCGTTGATTGTAAAAGTAAATCATTTTACTAAAAAACCAGAGAATTGAAGCTATATTTTCATTCAGGTGAAGAATTTATGATTAACATGACCGAAATGCCATAACCCATGATAAGAAATCAAAGCAAAAGCAAAAGCAAAAGAAACACATACAAACAAAACAGAGGTGGGATTGTTACATCACATCCATCACCAATCACGTTCAATCTGAGAACCAATGTCAGGTTGAAAGAATGATCTTCCTTGATGCTTCGAGCATAGAACAGGGCCTGGAATATAAGAAGCACTCAAAATCTGTTATTTTATTTGTGGTGGTGTTGTCATTTGCTGTTGTTATTGTTACCATTTTCAGAGAGAATTGAAACAGGAAATTAAAAAAAAAATGGGCAAATGTTATCATATCTTTCTTTGGTTTTTGTTTTATCTGCATTCATAACACATTGAGTTAAAAGAGCTCTTTTTTTTAATTGTCTGGTGCTGAATGTTCACCTCAGTTTAATAACAGGGTGTGGCTATCTGAAGGATTTTGGTAAATTACTCAAGCTACTTCAAAAGACATTCAAAGATTTTTGTTTGTTTGTTTCAATTTCATTTATTTCTGCTTTGATCCTTATTATTTCTCTTCTACTAATTTTGGGTTTTGTTGGCTCTTTGTTTTTCTAGTTCTTGAGATGTACCATTAGGTTATTTATTTGAAGCTTTTCTACTTTTTTTGTTGTAGGCACTTATTGCTATAAACTTAAAATTAAAAAAAAAAAAGACATTCAAAGACAGGGAGCTAGTGGGGTGGAAAAAGTGGCACATCCCTGACTTGCAGTACCAAAAGGGGACCATGCCAGGACTAGAGAGCATGTGATGTAGTGTAATGAATGAACTGCATCCAGCTCTTCTTTCAGACAGAAATTCTTGTGGGTGGGTCCATGCATGTACACACACACACGTAACAGAGGGATTTTCTTATCTACTCAGTTTGTAATGGAAAACTTTCTGATAACTCTTGGTGCAGTCAGACATAATATGGTGGAAAGAAGACAGCCAGATGCTCATGAATTACAGTGTTAGCCTCTGTTTAATATGCCTTCTCTTCCCCTCAACAGCTTTATTAGTCTAGGTAAGCAATTTCCTACATTATAAAATAGTTATAATACCTCCTTCATTTACTTGTTTTGAGGACTAAATGAGATAACACGTGTAAAATATCTAGAAAAATATCTGGAATCAGTATTAGCAATAAATGGTAATGTAATATAACAGTGATGTTGTTTTTATTTTGGGTTTTTGAAGGGAACTCAATTTATTTTGCTATGCCTTACCTCTGATTCTCCTTCCAAGAATTAATCGGACATAAATTCAAATGACTCCATTTCTCAGAGAGAATTGTTAAGATTTGCAGGCACGCATTAGACCATATTTTTCCAACTGGAATTTTCAATTAAAGACAAAAATCACAGCACTGATGGATAGGGTCCCTGTTCTCATCTTCCCTTCCACACGGCAGGAAAGAACAGTATCAACATCTCTGATGTCAAGAAAAAGTAAGGATGAAACTCTGGACACTGGGAATGTCCTTCCCTTTGAAGTTTCTTCTCCCTGTGTTTCCATCTCCCCACTCTTTTCTAGGATTCTTTCCAATTCCCTGTTTCTCATTCTCCTTTGTTGGCTCATCTTTCTTCTGTCCAACCTGTATACAAGGTGTCCCAAACTATGTTTATCAAAAATAAAAGTTCCCATGGTCAAATGTATTTAGGAGAGGCTTCTTTAGACAAATTTACATAAGTGTTGTGTTCCTCAGTCTGGCTTTTTATGGCTATAAAACATGGCAGTGAATTTGAAGTTAGTCACAGAGAGCTCTGGGAACACAGCTATTCTGTTTTGTCACTGAGATGCAGTACCATGCCCCTTAAGACTCCACATAGCTGGGGGGAGGCTTGACATTTTCTGTTGAAAATTAAAGAAAATTAAAGCACTCTCCTAAATGGAAAGTCATTTTGTCTGCTCCCTGAATTTAAACTAGGAAATACCCGCAGAGAGACAGGATTTTTCTTAGTAATGTTTCTGGATCTAGCAGTACCAAGTAAACAATAGCTTCCACAAAGTTTTTCAGAAGTTGATTTTGCTTACTGAAGGAAAAAAAAATTTAACAAGTGGAACCAAATATCCAACTTCTAAAATTAAAAAGATAGTTGTAATTAAATAAACAAGCGAAAAATGAGATGCCCATTATCTAGTTTTTCAAAAAATGACTTTCATGTGTAACATGTGAAATAAAATCTGTTTCTATGAATATATGACTAATATCTTTTGCAAGAAGTTTCTATCATTCACTTCCTAATTTATAGATGAAAATATCAATAGCATTACTTTATATATTATTTCATATAATTATCAAATATTAGAAAATATTCTTTTTTTTTTTTTTTTTTTTTTTTTTTGAGACAGAGTCTCACTCTCGCCTGGGGGCGAGTGCCGTGGCGTCAGCCTAGCTCACAGCAACCTCAAACTCCTGGGCTCGAGCAATCCTACTGTCTCAGCCTCCCGAGTAGCTGGGACTACAGGCATGCGCCACCATGCCCGGCTAATTTTTTCTATATATATTTTTACCTG
>RJWJ010029429.1:0-20553 GCA_004363605.1 Indri indri
GGATTGCATTGAATCTGTAGATCACTTTGGGTAGTATAGACATTTTAACAATGTTGATTCTGCCAACCCACGAGTATGGTATGGTTTTCCACCTGTTTACGTCCTCTGCTATTTCCTTCCTCAATGTTTCATAGTTCTCCCTGTAGAGGTCTTTTACCTCTTTAGTTAAATATATTCCTAGGTACTTTATTTTCTTTGTTGTTATTGTGAAGGGAATTGAGTTTTTGATTTGGTTCTTGGTATGACTGCTATTGGCGTATATGAAAGCCTCTGATTTGTGTGTATTGATTTTGTATCCTGAGACTTTACTGAATTCATTTATCAATTCCAGGAGCCTCTTGGTTGAATCCATGGGGTTTTCGAGATATAATATCATGTCATCAGCAAATAGTGAGAGTTTGATCTCTTCTGTTCCCATTTGTGTGCCTTTAATTCCACTCTCTTGCCTGATTGCTGTGGCCAGGACTTCCAGCACTATGTTGAATAGAAGGGGAGATAGTGGGCAACCTTATCTGGTTCCAGATCTAAGTGGGAAAGCTTTCAATTTTTCCCCATTCAGTATGATGTTGGCTGTGGGTTTGTCATAAATGGCTTGTATCATTTTCAGGTAAGCCCCATCTATGCCTATTTTGTTAAGCGTTCTTATCATAAAAGGGTGTTGAATTTTGTCAAATGCTTTTTCTGCGTCTATTGAGAGAATCATATGGTTTTTGTTTTTGCTTCTGTTTATGTGGTGAATTACATTTATAGATTTGCGTATGTTGAACCATCCCTGCATCTCTGGGATGAAGCCCACTTGGTCATGATGGATTATTTTCTTAATAAACACCTGGATTCAGTTAGTTAGAATTTTCTTGAGAATTTTTGCATCTATATTCATAAGGGATATTGGTCTGTAGTTTTCCTTTTTTGTTGCATCCTTTCCTGGTTTTGGTATCAGGGTTATGTTCACTTCAGAAAATGTGTTGGGGAGGAATCCATCCTTCTCAATGTTGTGGAATAATTTCTGCAGGATAGGCACCAGTTCTTCTTTGTAGGTGTGGTAAAATTTGGGTGTGAAACCATCTGGTCCGGGACTTTTCTTTTTTGGAATGTTTTTTATTGCTGTTTCAATTTCAGTCCTTGATATTGGTCTGTTCAGGAATTCTATTTCTTCCTGGTTGAGCCTAGGGAGGCTGTGTGTTTCTAAAACTTTGTCCATTTCCTCCACATTTTCCAGTTTATGTGCATAAAGGTTTTTGTAATATTCATAAATTATATCTTGAATCTCCATGGCATCGGTTGTAACTTCTTTTTTGTTCCTGATGGAGCTTATTACGGACTTTTCTTTTCTGTTTTTCATTAGTTTAGCCAAAGGCATGTCAATTTTGCATCTACCCACAAAAGACACTCTATGAAAAAGACACCTGCACCCGAATGTTTATAGCAGCACAATTCACAATTGCAAAGATGTGGAAACAACCGAAGTGTCCATCAATACATGAGTGGATTAATAAATGTGGTATATGTATACCATGGAGTACTATTCAGCTTTAAGAAACAATGGTGATATAGCACCTCTTGTATTCTCCTGGAAAGAGCTGGAACACATTCTGCTAAGCGAAGTATCCCAAGAATGAAAAAACAAGCGCCACATGTACTTACCATCAAATTGTTATTAACTGATCAACACAGAAGTGCACATATAAGAATAACATTTATTGGATGTCGGGGAGGGGGGAGGTGGAGGAGGGGACGGGTATATGCATACACAAAGAGTGCGATGCACACCAGCTGGGGGATGGACACACTTGAAGCTCGGAATTGGGGGGGGGGCAAGGGCAACATACGTAACCTAAACATCTGTACCCCCATAATATGCTACAATAAAAAATAGTTTCAAAGGGCTGAAGAAGAGCACCCAAGGAAGGAACAAACTTGAAAGGAAGCCTGTTCCTTAGGACTGTGGTTCAGATCTCTCGAAGATAGTGTGGTTGCATCCCATTGCATAGTGGAGAAGTTCATCACATTGTCTGTGGTAGAATTTCTAGGGAAGCAGCAAACAACCATTTGAAGAATAGGTGACCAATGGTGATGAACAGTCATGCAGAGAGACTCAGAGTGCCACTGCTGGCATGAGTACTGGAGGACACAGTGCCTATGTTAGGAGGAATACAGAAAGGTAGTCATGGGACCAGACCAGAGCCCTGTGATCACCAAAGACTATTTACTCTTGAGATGCCTGAGGCAAGATTTTGCTGTATCTTCACATACGTAAACCACTGACTGACCATGCTGCAGGAACAAGAAAAGGCACAGCTCAGGGCACTAGAACGAGGAAGAAAATCCCTCTTATTCCTGAAATGACCCTCCAGCATCCTTTACTGACAAAGCTTAATATTGTTCTCACTGTAGAGAAGAGATGCTTAAATTGTCCAATCATTATAGTATCATGGAACAGGTATTGAAGAGTAAACTTTAAGTTGAGAGGAAGCATACTGATAACTAATACACTAAAATACAGAACATTTCTATGTTTTTCCTTAAATCCGAGAATTCTATTATTTGTAATATTAGTCAAACAGGTAAATCTCTGATGTTGGTTCTCTGCTTTGCCATTTGGAATTATTTCCAATAGGTGAGGCAATGAAAATTGAGACCTTTTTCAAACCACTAAGTTGGGAAATTGGTGTTTCTGTGAATGTAACACTTACATAAGAACAATTCAATATAAAACATAAAGCAATGTCTATTTCCTCTTGCATCATTTTTCAGGGGTTGTCTGAGACAATTAAGTCTAGAAATCACTTGCTTTTTTCTTTAACATGGCTTCACATTGATTCAAATCATGGATGGCTTGAAATGTAATATTTGTTACTATATTGACTTACCATGAATATTCAAATAGTTAAGATACAGGCAAATGATTAATTGAGAAACCATTCAGCACAGATTGTCAGTGCAATAAATTTACAGATAATTTGAAATGCCAACTTTTACATTGAAACAGAGGGATATAGAGAAAACAGAATTATTTTTGAAGGTGATATCTAGTTTCGCACTCCAGATATTCAGTTTCTTAGCTGTTTAACCTAGAACATGTTTTATTTCATTTGAAATATTTGCAATGCAAAGTATAACTTTTACAACATACATTTTAAAAAATAGTAGCAAGTGTGACACCCACAAACTCTAGGAAACAGAAAATTACTAGGGCCAGTAAGACAACTATGAGTTCCATTCCCATCCCTTTTACTTGCTTATATTCTAGAAGTGATGGCTAACCTGAATTGTGTCTTTATCACTTTTACTGTTTTTGTTTTTATGGATTTGTATTGAATAAACAGGTAATTCTAAATATTATTAGGATTGCTTGTCCTTTTAAAATTTTTAATGTAGTATAATTTCTACTTTTCTCCAATCTTGCCTCATTCACTCAAAATTATATTTTTAACATTTGTCTATACTAATATATAACGGTCGTTCATTAATTTTTTTCTCATTTGTTTATTATCCCATTGAGAGAATGTAACACCATTTATCTACACATGCTTCTGAACATGGCCATAGTTGTTTTCAATTCATTGCTTTAGCTAAACAATGCTGGTTTGAATATTCTACATATATATCCGTAAAAAGGGAGAAGATTTCATACCTTATATTTACTTAGTATGAAAAATACCAGGTTGCGGGCTGTGTGCATATTAAAATTTCAAGGTAGCTGTACCAATCTGTACGTCTATCATCATGGTATAGTATTCCAGTTTCTCCACATTTTCCAGGCACCTAATGTTTTGCCAATCTAATAAATATAAAAATGTGTTTTGCTGTTAGATAAAATCGTTTTATTGATTATAAATATTATCCTGATTATCTGTTCATATATTTATTTGCTGTTTGTTTTCTCTTACATGAAACTCCTGTTCCATTTCTAGCCTACTGTTTTGCTTGTTTACTGATCTAGTTTTTATTTACTTAGTATATGAGTTGCAATATCTTTTCCCAGTTGGTGGCTTTTTCTCAGGAAATTATGGATTTTTTAGGTGAATAGAAATTCTTAATTTTAGATGCATTATCAATATTTCAGTTTCTAATTATTGTGTGTTTTGTGAAAACATTCATCTATTTATAAAGTTGTATAGTTTTTCCTTTTCTATTGAAAACTTTGATATACCTTTCATATTTGAAGTTAAGTTGCTATAAATTGTATTTTTTTTTCATGTGGAAATCTAATTCACTCAGCACTATATTTGTGGAGTTCACCCTTTCCCAGGAATATATAATGTGACTTTATAAAAGCGTTAATATATACATTGACCTGTTTCTGTGCTCTTTAAATACTTTTATTGGTGATTTTTGCTGTTATTTTACCAGTACCAGATGATATAGATTACTCTAGCTTTGTAATAAGTCTTGCAAATTATAAGGAAATAATTACATTATATTAATCTTTTTCTTCTAGATTTTCTTAATTTTTGTAAAGATTTTACTTTTTCCACACACATTTAAGCAGCGGCTGTTTAATTCTTTTTAAATACCCTGTTCAGATTTTGACTGGAATTAAATGGAATCTAAAGATCAACTTGAGCAAAATTGACAACCTTAAAATAATGCCATTCTTTCCATGAACAAGGTATATGTCTTTACTTATTTAGAATTTTTTAACTTTATTTTAATAAATTTTGAAATTATATATATATATATATTAAGGTTTTGAATATTTTTTTAAACTTATCTCTAAATATGTTTTATTTTTGTTGCTATAGTAAATATTTTTTCTACGTTTATTTAAAAATATTAAGGGGTTACAAATGTTTTTTTTTTTTTTACATGGATACCTTGAGTAATGCTTAAGTCAAGGTTTTTCATGTGCCCCTTATCGGAAGAGTGTTCATTGTACCTAATAAGTAAATTTTTATCCCTCACCCCCCCATCCTCCCCCCCTTCCTGAATTACAATGACATTTACATCTCTTTGTGCCCATATATGCCCATGATTTAGCTCTCAATTATTAGAGAGTGCAGGTGGTGTTTTGATTTGTTTTATTTTTCCATTACTGAAATACTTGGTGCAGGATAATGATCTCCAGTTCCATCCAAGTTGCTACAAAAGACATTATTTCATTCCTTTTTATGGCTGAGTAGTGTTCCATATATATTTATATATACACCACATTTTCTTAATTCACTTACGAATGGCTAGGCACTTAGGTTGATTCCAGATCTTGGCAATTGTGAATTGTATCGAAATAAACATTAGAATGCAGGTATATTTTTGACAAAATGACTTCTTTTCCTTTGGATAGATACTCAGTAGTGGGATCAATGGACCAAATGGTAGGTCTACTTTTATTTCTTTGAGGAGTCTCCATACAGTTTTTCTTATAGGTTGTACTAATTTGCAGTCCCACCACCAGTGTATAAGCCTTTCTTTCTCTCTGCATCCATGGCAGCATCTATTGTTTGTTGACTTTTTAATAATGGCCATTCTGAAGGGATAAAGAAGGTGTTATCTCATTTTGGTTTTAATTTGCATTTCCCTGATGATTAGTGATGTTGAGTATTTTTTTCACATATTTGTTGGCCATTTGTCAATATTCTTTTGGAAAACTATTCATGTCTTTTGCCCATGTGTTCATGGCATTGTTCATTTTTCTCTTGCTGATTTGTTTGAGTCCTTTGTTGATTCTGGTTATTAGCCATTTATTGGATATACACCTTGTGAATATTTTCTCTCCATGCTGTAGGTTGTCTGCTCTGTTGATTATTTCCTTAGCTGTGCAGAAGCTTTTAAATTCAATCAGTCCCATTTATTTATTTTTGTTGTTTTTGTGATCGCTACTGGAGTCTTCTTCATAAATTCTTTTCCTAGGTCAATATCTAAAGGAGTTTTTCCAACTTTTTTTTCTAGATTCTTATGGTTTCATGCCTTATAATTAAGTCTTTTATCCATCTTGGATTAATTTTTGTGAGTGGTGAGAGATGTGAGTCCTGTTTCATTCTTCTGCCTGTGGCTATCCAATTCTCCCAGCAGCATTTATTGAATAGGATTCATGTCCCTAGTATATATTGTTGTCTGCTTTGTCAAATATCAGTTGGCTGATGGTTTTATATCTGAACTCACTCTTCTGTCTCATTGGTCTATGTGTCTATTTTTGTGCCAATACCATGCTGTTTTGGTTACTATAGCCTTGTAGTATAGTTTGAAGTCTGGTAAAGTGATGCTTCCAGAATTGTTCTTTCTGTGTAGGATTACTTTGGCTATTTGGACTCTTTTCTGGTTCTAAATGAAGCATAGAATTATTTTTTCTAGATCTATAAAATATGGCATTGGTACTTTGATGAGGATTACCTTGATTTGTAAATCACCTTTTGGTAGTGCGTAAATTTTAACAATATTGATTCTACCAATCCATAAGCATGATATGTTTTTCCATTTGTTTGTGTCATCTGCAATTTCTTTCCTCAGTGTTTCATAGTTTTCTTTGTAGAAATGTTTCACTTCCTTAGGTAAGAATATTCCTGGGTATTTTATTTTATTTGTAGCTATTATGAATAGTATTGAGTCTTTGATTTTACTCTCTGCTTGACTGTTATTGGTATATAGGAATGCTAGTGATTTGTGTAAATTTATTTTATAACCTGAGACTTTGCTGAATTTATTTATAAATTCCAGGAGTCTCTTGGTAGAGTCTTTGGGGTTTTCTAGACATAAGATCATATGGTCAACAAAAAGTGATAGTTTGACCTCCTCTTTCCCACTTTAGATATTTATTTCCTTCTGTTGCCTGATTGCTCTGGCTGGGATTTCCAGTACCATGTTGGATAGAAGTGGTGACAGTAGGTACCCTTGCTTTGTTCCAGTTCTTAGCGGGAAAGCTTTCAACTTTTCCCCATTGAGTATGATGTTGGCTGTGGATTTTTCAGATATGGCTTTTAAAATCTTGAATTATGTTCCTTCTGTGCCTAATTTTTTGAGGGTTTTCATCATGAAAGGGTGCTGAATTTGGCGAATACTTTCCTGCATCTATCAAGATGATCCTATGATCCTTGTTTTTTCTTCTGTTTGTGTGGTTGTGTGGTGAATCACATTTCATGATTGGTATATGTTGAACTATCCTTGCATCCCTGGGATTAAGTCCACTTGGTCCTGGTGGATTATTTTTTGATGTACTGTTGAATTCATTTTGCTAGTATTTTATTGAGGATAATTGCATCTGTATTCCTAAGGGATTTTGGTCTGTAGTTTTCTTTTTTTGGTCTGTAGTTTTCATTTTTTTGTTGTTGTGTCCTTTCCTGGCTTGTTATCAAGGTGATACTGGCTTCATAGAATGAGTTAGGGAGGATTCTCTCCTTATCAAGGCTATGGAATAGTTTCTGCAGCATAGGTACCAGTTTTTCTTTGTAGGTCCAGTACTTCAGCTGTGAATACACCTGGTCCAGGGCTTTTTTTTTTGTTGCAAGATATTTTGTTACTCCTTCAATCTTGTTGCTCATTGTAGGTCTGTTCAGGAGTTCTAATTTCTTTATTGAGCCTTGTGAGATTGTGTTTCTAGAAATTTTTCCATTTCCTCTACATTTTTGAGTTTATGGATGTAGAGATTTTCATAGTATTCACAGATGATATTTTGTATTTCTGTGGTATCAGTTGTAATATTTCCTTTTTCATTTCTGATTGTGCTTATTTGGGTCATTTCTCTTTTATTCCTGGTTAATCTAGCAAGAGGTCTATCAATTTTGCTTATGTTTTCAAAGAACCAACTTTTTGTTTCATTGATATATATGATTTTCTTGTTTTCAATTTCATTTAGTTCTGCTCTGACCTTAGTTATTTCTTTTCTTCTGCTAGCATTAGCTTCCATTTGCTCTTCTTTTTCTAATTCCTTGAGATGCAGCAGCTTTTGGGCTCATCGGGGTAGAAAGACTCCAGTAGCTCAGGAGCCTGTTGACTGCCAGAGATGTGAGGGAGGAAGAAACAAATCACCCCACCCACCCTTTCTGCTGGACTCCAAAGGATAGATCTCTGGGATTGATCTCTGCCGACATCTTTCTCCTTCTTGTTCTGCTCCACAATTGGCTGTGGAATCTCTTGTAGGTTCTGGCATTTTTCCCTCAGAATTATACCTGATCTATGATTGTTAGTTTGTTTTTTTCTTTTTCATCCAAAACTTCCTTCTTTTTGAGGTGATCTGGCGGTTGGTGTCTCTTATCAGCCTTCTTGCCCCCAGAGAAGGTAAAATTATTAAATAACCAAAACCAAAACCAATAAATTCAGCAGTACTCTAAATTGCACTCCAGTTTTTTATATAATACTTAGTGTATGCTTATTATAATTGTAATGTAATTATATATACTATATAATATAAAATTTATAATGTTAATATATTTTATAAGTAAAATGCATAATGTATTCTCATTATAAAATTATATTATCTATTTGTCTTGATTTCTTTCTTTTTAAGGATATCTGAAATGACGGTCATTACATAGTAACGATGAATATTCCTTCATTATGCATATAAGGATTTTTAATATTTTAATTGCATTTTTATATTATTCAATGTTTTACAATGCTCATTTATGTTTTCATTAAAAATGCCATTATTCTTAAAAGTAAATATATAAAATCAGAGTAGGCTTAGAACCTACAATATTTTTTGATTCATAAACAAAGTAACAACTCAAAGTCCTTAGCCTAATCATATCTGCAAAGTATCCTCTGCTTAATAAGTAACATATTCCCGGGTTCTGAAAATTAAACATTGATATTATTGGGGGCTTTATGTCTGTCATCTGGCCTCCAAAGATTAAAGTTCATCCCATACGCAAAATATTTTCTTCCCATCCGAAGGTCTTCAAAACTTTCAATCCATTACAGTATCAATTCAAAATCCAAAATCTCATCTAAATTTTACCAGTTAAAGAACCCCACATCTCATCACCTAAATCATCTAAATTGGATATATCAGGTGTAAGTGAGACCTTGGAAATGATCCATCCTGGGGCCCAATTTGTGGACCTGTGAAACTCATGCAACGAGTTATCTGTTCCCCAAATACACTGGTGGGGCAGTCATAGGATAACAGTGTTAGATATTCTGGGTCAGAGAACCTACATTATCCTTTGTCATAAAAAGAAATTTCCCTTAACCTGTTTTTAATATTTTAAATGTAACATTGATATTAATATTGATATTAACCTGCTCCCGTGATATAGGGCATAGAAGAAAATTCACAGAGCAAGGATATCTGGGCATTATTAGGAAATATGCTTGTTATTTTGTATGTAGAGCATGCCAAGAACAATTGATTGCTATGTGAGGGTTTACCTAAAGAAATTCTTTCCCAGTTTTGGAGTCAAGATGGCAAAGCAGGCATGCCTCCTTTTATTTCTTCATATGCATGCTAATATTTCTTCCAGTTCCATTAGCTTCTGTTAGGGTGATGGGAGGAAGGTAAAACTGGATAAGATGTGTTATGTGGTTACAGCAGAATACGGAGACTGTGACTTGTATAATCTTGGTCAAGTTTAATCCTTTTGGAACTAGGAATGAGAAATCGCTGCCTCTACTTCCATGATAGTTGTAGCAATGACAAAATCAATAAACCTTTCTAAGATGCAGTGAGCCAGAGCAGACTCTGTCTTCTTTGTTACCCTAGAATGCTGAAGTACTGCAGGAGTGGGAGCCATGCATTCTAAATTCTAATGTAAATTAGAATATAAAATATAAATAAACAATATAATTAGAGAATAATATTGTGTTTTATATCTTTATATGTAATACATTTATTATGTAAGGAAAATTAGTTTTTCATAAAATCAATGCCATTATAGATAGTATGCAATGATATTTACATAAACTCAGTTTATAATTAATATAGATTTTGCTTCTGTAAAATGGAGTAAATAAAAAGCACATATTTTGACTTTTTCCTCTAAATCTTAACTTCCTTCTCTGATAAAAAAAAATGTTTGTCACTATTAGAGTTACTAATGCAGAAGGAGACCAGTCCTCTCCTTTGCCTGGAGAGGAATTCTGAATGCTCCTTCTGGTGACCATGCAGGCTATGATGTCTTTCTTCTCTGTTTGCCTGATCCTAAGAACTTTCTTCCTTTATCTTCAGAGCCTGCATTAACCATCCTCTGTGGAGTATCTGAGAAATGCTTTTTTCTGTGATGGGATGCTAACTCCAGGGATCTGCAGAAATCTCAATAGCTATTTGCTGTGAGTCTCTACTACTCTCAGTGCTGAGTTGAACTACACTGAGAAACATCTAGAGGGAATCCATGAATGTGGCTGGCAAAAATATGACCAACCCTTCATCCTGATATCCTTCTGCAGCTTTAAGAAGTCATGCTCTGTCAATTCTCCTGTCTTCTTTCAATCCAGCCTCAGTCTTCCTGTTCAGTTTTTGCTTCATTAGGTATAAATGAAGACTCAATTTTTCAGTTTCCTAACGTGAATTTTAAACATGAGAAAGATATAGGAATAAATAAATATTAAAATTAAAATATTTTATATTTGACATTTAAAAAGT
Source organism: Indri indri (assembly GCA_004363605.1). NCBI lineage: Eukaryota > Metazoa > Chordata > Mammalia > Primates > Indriidae > Indri > Indri indri. Next base: position 10,517 of record RJWJ010029429.1, read on the forward strand.
CTGTCTGAGCTATTAGCCCATTAATGATCAAGAAGAGAGTGATATTACATTGTTAAGGCAGTCGGTAAAATTCTGATAAAGACAATAAAAGTAGCAGCTTCTAAATGTTTTAATAAAATGAGTGGTATTGCAGCAAATTCACTCTTTTTCACTGAAAATCTACCAAAATGAACTTGGGTTCAGCTCAGCTTACTTGCCGAAATCTTCTTCCTATAGGTCAACAGGTTCAACGTGAATTCCCAAGCATTTTCCTTGCTATATTACTTGTCCAATTGATGCATACATCATTTTGACTTTCAAAACCGAGAGTCAAGTTGTGCTAAAGGCAGATGCCTGCTATTAGTAGCAAACAATTACTTAGTGGATTTGTTTTCAAGTTTATCAGATTGTCAGGTGCCCTCTGGTTACAGTGGATCAGCTTTCATTCCAATTTAAACAAGCATGTCTGCAGCAGAATACAGAATGTACTGGTGGTACCAAGTCCTTAGTAGTGTTTTTCTTCTAGTTGATGCATATTTTGTTTCCCATCAGCAGAACCTAAATTAAATGGTACATTATTCTTAGGAAGATTTGATAATAGATTTCATCCCGCCCCTTATGGCTACCGTTGAACACTTCATTTCAAATAACAATAGTAATAATAATAAACTTTCAAATACGAAAGATTAGTATAGAAGGTAATCTATAGAATTAAAATTCACACACACACACACACACACACACACACACACACACACACACACACACACACATATTTCCCAGGAAGAAAAAGAGAAAGTATTGATTATCCGGAAGAAACTACAGCCAGGGATTTTAAATGTATACACTGTCTAGAGAAGGTTGCCCTCTGCTGTTAAATATGTGTGACTTTCTAGTAGAATTGTAGTAGAATTGATTGGCATTATTCTTGAAAATTCCTGTCCTTAATATTCAGAAATTTTCTCCATAGTCTTCTTCAGAATAAGAACATATAATTAACAAATATAAAAATATTAGATAATGAGTAATTTCCCTTTCTCAACCTTAGAAACATTACTGTCTCCTATTTCAAGCATGAGGTTTTATTGCACTCTAATGAATGTAAATTTCTAACCATACTGGTAATTATTGCTAAGGAAAATATTATTTTAAAACCTGATTTGGTACTGATATTTGATATTGATATTGGACATTGAACTAAGCTCAAGTATATTATATTGAAGCTTTAGTTTTTGGCCTTTGTTAGAGGAATTCTATCAAGCTATGGGTGAAGAAAGTAGGAGACCGTAAACTGAATATGGATAACGTCTAAGTCGTTAAATTTTCTTTCTACATTTATCACCATAATAATTATGTAATTGCTCGACTTTTGATAGATGCTACTGGCAAAAAATTTATAGGTAAAAATAATAATTTCTCACTGAGAAGTAAGGAAATGATAGTTGAACATGTGGGAACAAATCTTTCTGCTGCCATGCTGTGATGAATTTGAGGTTGATTGAATTGGCTTGGTAATGCGGCAGTAGGGGAAATGAAAATGCGATGTCTGTTCCAATAGCAATTAACCCAAATGATTACAAATGTCTAAGTGATGGTGCATTAGAGTTGACATGTTTTTGACTACAACTTGACATAAAGTCATGAAGAGTTTGTCCTGACTTAACTCCAAACTTTAATAGAAGCTGCCAGAATAGATAGAAGCATGGCAGGTCTGCTCATTTAGCAATCGCCAGCCTTAACGTCAAGAGCATTGGCCATATCGGGTGTGTCACACATCAAATGTGAAGACATGTGTAGTTACGTTACTTCACACTACATACATTTTGAACTCTAGTACACTCGTTTCTTCAGAATTAGAAGAAATGGATAAGGTTCCCCTCCCAAATCTGTATTTTGTAGATAGATTTTGAATCTACTTATTTCCCATTTTTCTCCCCAAGAAAAAGGCATTTCAAAAGATGCCTTAAGATTTGGTTTGCCTTCAGGTTCTGTGTGCTCTGGTCCATATTGTAATAATAAGACATTCTTAATGTGAAAAACACTTTCTATTTAATTTTTAACCTGAGAGATAGCTGATGAATTAGGTATAATTGTTCATATTTTTTAGTTCAAGAAAAAGATGAATAGTAACCTTTTTTAAGATCATAGGAAATAAGTGGTACAGCAAGGACTTGAACTCATGTTTCCTGTTTCATAGTGCACTTGATTCTGAGAGTCTGTAGTTTTAATGTAAAATTTGCTAGAAAGAATTAAATACTAGCTTGACTGGAATTTAATTTCAAAATTCAGCTACCACTGGCAGGAAAGTGTGACTTTTCTTTGAGTATTGTTATTATTTTTTCAGTTTGTATCTATTTTCAGTAATTTATGTCTTCAACGTAGATAAACAAGAGTTGTATTTTGCTCTTAGAAATAAAGTCAATATTTGTTGTAATTTAACAATAATTTATTGAATAAACATTTTTCATTATAGGAGAAAGTAACTAAAATATGAAAGAAAATCTATGCCCAGCAATAGCTTACGATCTCACTGTGGCAACAGAGCACTGTGTTTTGTGGTAAAAGCACTGAACATAAGATCTACCCTTTTAACAATTTTTTATGTGTTCAATACCTTATATGTTATACCATATCTGCATTATGTTGTACAGCAGATCATTGGAATTTACTCACCTTCTATAACAGTAATTTTAAATCTAGTGAACAACAATTTCACACATAGCTCTCCCTCCATTCCCCGGTAACCATCAATGTATTGTCTACTTCTATGTGTTTGTCTATTTAAGATGTCACATATAAGAGGAATCATGCAGTATTTGTACTTCTGTGACTGGATATTTCATTTAGTAACATCCTCTAGTTTCATCCATGTTACGTTAATAGAATTCCCTTCTTTTTAAAGGCTGAATAATATCCATTGTAGGTATATGCACATTTTCTTTAACCATTCATCTGTAGATGGATATTTGAGTTGTTTCCATATCTTGGCTATTGTCAATAAGTGCTGCAATGAACATGAAAATGTAGATAGCTCTTCAAGATCCTGATTTCAATTCTTTCAGGTATTGTTTTAGTCCATCTTGTGTTGCTAGAACAGAATACCTTGAGCTCGGTAATTACAAAGAGGCTTACTTAGCTCACAGTTCTGTAGGCTGGGAAGTGGAACAAGAATGACATCAGCATCTGCTTGACTTCTGTGAAGGCTTTCCTGCTGGGTCATAACGTGGTAGAAGATCAAAGGGAAAGCAGACATGTGAAAAGAGGCAAAACCAGAGGGGATTCCTCATTTTCTAACATCCCACTTTGGGGGGCACAAATCTCTTCCTGAGAGAACTAAATCCAGTCTCCCAAGGTTGAGAATTTACTTCCAGGAGAAGGGCACCAAGCCATTCATGAGGCATCTACTCATCACCCCCTTGACCCAAACACCTTCCACTGGGCCCTACCCCCCCGACACTGCCACAATGGGGATCAAATTTCAACATGAGTTTCTACAGGGACAAGATACAAACCGCAAACCGTAGCGGATGCATACTCAGCACTGAAATTTGTGAATCATTATGAAGTCTATTTCTACTTTTTGAAGAATCTCCATACTGCTTTCCCTAGTGGCTTTGCCATTTTGCATTGCCAACAACTGTGTACAAGGGTTCTGTTTCCCCATAACCTCCCTAACATTTATGTTTTGTTTTGTTTTTGTTTTTGTTTTGATAATACCTAACAGGTATGCGGTACTATCTCATTGCAGTTTTGATTTCCATTTTCTTGATTTTTAGTGATATTGATGAAGCAGTCATTCTAAAATTTTAAAATTTTAAAATTTAAATTTAAAAAATTTAAAAATTTAAAAATTTAAACAATTGAAAAAAATTTTAAAAAATTTAAAAAATTTTAAAATTTTCCTTAATATTAATATTTAAAGGAGACTTTTGAAAATGATGCATTTTCTTATATATTTTTAACTGACAACTAAATTTTCCATAAACGTAAATAGTTTAAACATTTATGATTATCTGTACATAAAATAAAATTTGACTTTTAATTCGCTATGATGATGAGGTTGTAAGTTAAAAATTTTGGGCTATGTTATTGTTACAATTGCTTTTAAAATAGAGCCAATAACAATATACAATTCTATTGAAAATTTAGTAACTGTTAAACATAAAAAAATAACATTGTAAATGCTTCTCTTTCTGAGATTAAATATGCATTTTTATGGTATTTTATATCAATATAGGAACATGATTTATTGCTAGAATTAGACTAGTTCAACATAAACTTAATTGCTTTTTTTTTTTTTTTTTTGCCTTCATAGTTGAAGTGCTACAAAGCCTTGTGTACTTAAATAAATAAAAATTGTGGGAGTTTGAATCCTTTGGATTATATACCAACAATTTTGTGACTTTTTCTAATAAACAAATATCAAAATGGTAGTTCACGTATTGATAAAAATACATTTGTATTTTTCTTCAATTTCATCTAAATCAAAGAATTTTAACATATGTGACTTGTAGAACATTGTGTCCAGACATAAAGTTAATTATTTTCTTTATTTCTTGGACACACATGCATGTGCGTGCACACACACAAACACACATACAAATAAGCTTTACTAAAATGAATTAAAAATCTAATAATCGTATCCATTACTTTTTCTCCTAGAGGTGCCTTATCTATGGAGTTGAAATTGGCACTTAAAATAATCCCATAACATAGGGAATGTTTTAAAATTTGCTAAACAATTTGGTTGAATATCCTGATTTTAGGAGTACACCTTAATTTATTTTTTAGATGTTAACAACAGCAACAATAAAGAAAGACCTTTAATGAAAAGTTTATATGCAATATCTTAAAAAAAGAAGAAGAGGGATTAGGCTTCTTGTAACTTTAAGGGTCTCTCTCGGAAATCAAATTTTTCTATAATTGTTGAGAAACACAGGTTATGAAAATAAAACTGTCAATGCTGCCACTATTCCACTTGAAAGTACTGTATATCTGAATTTTATTTCAAAACATCCTAAATGCACATCACACATTCCACTCCATATGTCATACCTTACTCTAGACAGACATATGTGAACCAGTAAGAGTCATAAAGCCCTCCCAAATGGATGGTGTCTTCATTAATGGAGGTTTCTCACACAATGATACTTAAACTTATCTTTTTGTTTGACCCTCAATGCACTATAGGAAGATTCATGGTAAGTAAGACTCATAATTTTCTTCATAAAGTAGGAGAATACAATAACGTAAGAGGAGAAGGGAAAAGAGAATTAATGCAAATCTTAAACAAAAATCTACAACTAAAGGACACAGGGAGCACTATAGGGGGCAAGGGCATGCCTTTAACCCGCACTTGGGTGAGGCAAAGACATAAAATGTAACTATAATGTTTGTACCCTCACAATACCATGGAATAAAAAACATAATAAATAAATAAAATAAAATAAAATAAAAAAGACATTCTGAATGAGATCAGCTTCCATAAGGAGTACAGCTAAGTTATAGATTCAAGCTGAGTCCATGAAATCCTTCCTACTTGCATATGCCACAGAAAGTTTTTACTTACCAGAGTGGAATGCACATAAATTATAAAGGTCACTGATGTAAAACAATAAACACATAGAATTATATAAAAATAAAAATCTGTGTTGAATTTGATGCCAATAAAAGCGTCCATGGGGGATTGATCTGTACCCATAAATATGAATAAGAGTTTGATAAGTGAGTAGTCGAGGACAGGTAATTCCAACTACAGCTAAACACAGCAAAGTTTTTAAGAATTACGAGATATTGTACTTGGGAGGAAAAGAAGAAAATAGCTTAGCTAAAGTAAGGAACTTGCTTAGTTGAGTAAGAAGTATGATTGGCAAAGTCCGTTGCGCCTTTATTTGGGGAGGGATGTGCTTAAACTTTATCTTATAGAAAAACAATTGTGCAAACTTTAGAACTACCTGGGAGTAATATTTAAAAAATAATCTTGGCCAAACAATATTCTCAAACAGAGTACCTAGAGATTGTCTCTAAATATCTGGTACCTGCATTTAAATCATGTACTTAGATGATATTTATGTAGTATAAAGATGGTGAACCCCTGTTATAATTGTTTGGAAATGTTGAATGTTTTTGAGCATGGAAGAACACTTCTGACACAGATATTCTGGGAGAAGAAAACTAGTTATAGGCTGAATGGATGGGGAAAGACTGGAAAGTAAGTGAACCAGTTGGTCATGTACAACGGTTAGGCCTGGACTCGAGTTATCTCAGGAGCAATGGGAAGGGAGCGATGGGCAGGAAAGATATTTTACTGAGTTAACCAACTGGACCGGGTGAAATATTTAGCTGAGTCAAGGGAAACGTTAAGCTTAACATCTGAGTGACTATAAGGTGATGATGACATTGGTGGAGCGAGGACAGGAACATTACTATCAGAAGATAATGAGGTTCTTTGTTCATATGGTTATCACTTCTCCATATAATCTAATTTTATTATTTATGTTTTAACTTTGTCTGCTAATAAGTTAATCATTTAATTATTCATACATGATTCTTTGAAATTTCCTAAATGCCATTTACGTTTCTCAGAACAGAAAAAATATCACTTCTTAATCCATTTTGGCTAAGATCAAGTGTAGTATCAGAACAGAAAAAATAACTTAAATCTATCACTTAATATATGTTACCTAAAACAAATAAGAGTATTGGATAAAAGATTATTTTACATCCTGTTATATATAAACACTACAGTTTTCTAATCTTCAAAAGTGAAAAAAATAAGTATAATGCAACTTGCTTCCCCTGGTATAGCAGAGAAATGCATCATTCATCCTTCCTTCCAAATATGTTACCATTTGATTTGGCCTTTCACTGACCTTAATTTCTCTGGGAGCAGGCTCTTGTGGAAATGCTTCATGTCATGTTTGTTCAAGGAAGGAGACAAGTGAGAAAAAAATTGTAATAAAGGTTCAGTAAGGAACTAACTGACATTAAAACAACCTATTCACTTCAAAATCTTGATTATTCACCAGAAAGCCTAGAACAATATTAGAAAATAATATAAAGACTGATAGGGAGAAAAAGAAAGTTATAAAATAATGAAGACTCATTTTCATTCCTCAATTTCTTATTTTTAACTCAAGGGAAGAGTAAACTCTGGGTAAGGAAATATTATATATAAGAATTCATTTCCTCAAAACCCAGTACAAATATGTATAAGTTTAGCTTTATACATAGCTCAAGTATTATCAGTCTTTCTTACCTTGAAGATCTTCAATATGCTGTCTTAACACTTTTTCTGGTGTGTTAGGAAAGTCTCTCCTCAAAATGCTGAATAAGCACTAAATTCATCCTATCTCAGTGCTTTTGAAGTGCTTCAATTTCACCCTTAACACTTGACTGCAGATATTAAAATGCAACCAGGCATAAAATATATCCAAATAACTCATATATTGTAAAGTGTATGTGATCATGACAGAGAAAATGATGCATATGTAGAGTATTCAAGGAACTCATGTAGGAAGAGTTTCAAGAAATTAGGATCAAAAGATCTTCAACCTACCTTCTCTCCCATCCTCTTCTTGCTTCTTATATGCACATATTTTGTTAACTAAATATACTCATGGCTATTAATCAGCATACTGGAGTTGATTTCAGGATTCTGAATACAGTAGAGGAGGCAGGATATTTTATTTATCAGGAGAGATAAAACTGAGTGAAAAAAAGAGAGAAAAAAAGAGGATTGTTGCAATTCACTATGCATTACAATGACAGGACAGCCAGAAATGGGAAAACTTTGACAAGGGTTGGTTCTTCATGCCACTTTACGCTTTTGGATTACATATCTTAGCTATGATATACCTAGAGAAAGAGTCAGGAATAGTAAAGACCAAGCCTAATTATACTCTGAGGCTTATACCTGAGGAGGATACTATTGGCCCAAAATAGGGAATACAAACAGATTTGATATTAAAATATGCACCTAATTGGGGGCAGACTTTTTATCTTCAATCTTGCAACCTAAGGACAGCAAATGGGAGGCTCTCTCCAAGTGGTGAAAATATTCAAGGTAAGAGTTTTATTGCTCAAGATGGTCCATGTTAGATGGAATAGAATACCAGGAAGCTGAGATACAAGAGACCAGTCCCTGCAAAATGGACTGGCGGGGTTGAGGCAAAGTTACCATCTCTAGGCAGGATTCTAGCAGAGCTCAACCTGTACCTTGAAGCCAGGCTGAGAGGCCAGAGGACGAATGTCATGTCTTATTGTGCTTTACGTCCTCAGTACGTGGAACACAGTAGTTCCTGCCAAAATGTTTGAAAGAGTGAATTATGAAGCAAAGACAGAAACTAAGTGGTGTAGACCAGGCCCACATGTGAATGGTTGCAACAAAGAATGAAGATGAATACATATCCTCATAGTTTATGCTTACCCAGGCACAGTGTGATTTAGAAATTAGACTCAGTGGCTGCAGATAACAAGATAAATTTCAGAATCCACTGAATTGTGAGACTGAGCTTTCTCTCATATCTTCTGCTTTAGTCAGTATGCAAAGTAGAAGTCCTTAGTTGCAAAAAGATAAACTAATTGAAGAATTGCAGACTGATATATCAAATCCTAGGTCATTGATGACTCATTCTGGTACATACTTTATTTTCTGGATTCATGTGGCTGTCGATTGATGTGCATCTATCAGAATCTGCTAGAAATAACTGTATTTGTGCAAGAAATTAGGAAAGGGTTTTTCTTGTATCCAAAATATCCTTTAGGGAAAAAAAAAAGAAAATTATCTTGTATTTAAGCCTTCATGAAGTCCCTCATGAGATAGAAAGCTTTATAAATTGGTTTATTTGGAACAATATCCTATGTTTGAGTAAGATCTTGCAGGCTACTCCTTGCTACTCAATGTGTGATCCTCAGATGCCAGTATCAGCATGATCTAGGAAGTGAATGGTGTAGGGTCTTGGGTACTTTACAGACCTTCTTGATGAGGCTTTGCATTTTAATAATATCTTCAGGGAATTCACATTCACATTCCACTTTTAGAAGCAATGGCCTGTTAATAAATATTAGATTTGGAATTGTCTAGAAGTTTTCTAACTAAATTGAGTAGAAAGTAAAGAAATTTAACATATATTTACTTTTCTTTTATAATGTATGAATTCACTATTGAAATCTTTGGTGTCAATGTGTGGGTGTGCGGGCAGGGTGTGTGTGTGTGTGTGTGTGTGTGTGTGTGTGTGTGTGTGTGTGTAATTTTTCTGTTAAGCATAGTATATGAACAAATAAGTAACAGTAAAAACTTGACAATAAAAGGAAACTCATACCTTGTTCAGTGTAATGGAAACAATAGCAAGTGGAAGGGCTGTAACTAATTGGAGATTTGGAGATTGCAAGTTCCAGCTCAAGGAGGCTGCTGATATAGCCCTGTCAAATCACAGCCACCTAAGAATGCAGTCCCAGAGTTGCCAGATCTTCAGATTTTTCAAGATATGGAAATAAATAGATTCTTGCAAAATTGCCCAGTTGTACTTATTAAAATCTAATTAAATTTTATTTAAAAGAAAAAAAAACGCTATCCAGACCAACACTTCATGGAACAATAAACAGAGATCTAATGTCCAGGTTGCCAGTTATGATCTGTTTCAGTATTATTGAGATAAAATAAATAATAGTTGTGAGTTTACCCCCTCAACCCAATAATCCCTGGAGAATATTACTACCCTGTGAGCACCATAGAGTTGATCAGTTAGTGCAAATTTGATGGTGAGTACATACAGTTGTGAAAGAATTAAAGAATCATTTATCTCAAAAATAAATAAATAAATGCATAATTATTTGAAAATCCTTGTCATGTAATAGGTGTCTGATATTTGCCTATATTACTGACCTGCCCTTAAAATGGTACCCCAGCCTGTTTTAGGAAACCTAAATTTGAAGTCTTTGGTGTCAGTAAGCTTCATGTTGATGTCCGTGTGCTCTCTTTCACAAATATTCATTCAATGTACACTTATAAACCTGCATTACCATCTGTATTTCTGTGAAACTGTTTACACAAAAGT
>RJWJ010029430.1:0-20634 GCA_004363605.1 Indri indri
TCACTCTCTTGCCTGGGGCGAGTGCCATGGCATCAGCCTAGCTCACAGCAACCTCAAACTCCTGGGCTCGAGCAATCCTACTGTCTCAGCCTCCCGAGTAGCTGGGACTACAGGCATGTGCCACCATGCCCGGCTAATTTTTTCTCTATATATCTTTAGCTGTCCAATTAATTTCTTTCTATTTTTGTTAGAGACGGGGGTCTCGCTCTTGCTCAGGCTGGTCTCGAACTCCTGAGCTCAGAACGATCCGCCCGTCTCGGCCTCCCAGAGTGCTAGGATTACAGGCGTGAGCCACCGCGCCCGGCCTCCTCTAGATATTTTAAACAGAAAGGAATCATGGAATTAGGTGCCTACGAATCTCTAAGTGGGCTGGAGCAGTGCAAAGTAACAACAATTCTATTCACACCAGACTTTCCAAGGTCAACAATAAAGAACAGATGACAATGAGTAATCCAATATTCAAAATGCTGAGTAACAAAAAAAAATCATCAAGAATTCATTACTCAGCTGTACTACCATTCAAGAGTAGGAATAAAATAAATAAATTTCCAGACAGACAGACAAACAGATTTCTTACCACAAATAGACCTTTCACCAAAGGAATTTTCTTCAGGGAATTTGCTGAAGAAAATTTCAACCCATAAGAAAGAAGTGAGATAAAAATAGGAATTTGGAGAATAGTTATATTGAGTAAAGAAACCAGAAAACATATAGGTATATCTAAACAAGTAAACAATAAAAACAGTGACTAATTTGGGAACATGAAAATAAGATGTTATTATAATACAGGACAACAATAACATATATAATGAAAGAGATATGATCAGAGTTAAAGTATTCCAAAGCTCTTGAATTATTTGGGAGGTTAGTAGAGATTGATTAAGCCATTATGATTCTTTTAAATTTAAAATTAAGGTAGTACTAGCACCTCTTGTATTATCCTGGATAGAGCTGGAGCCCATTCTACCAAGTGAAGTATCACAAGAATGGAAAAACAAGCACCACATGTACTCATCATCAAATTGGTATTAATTGATCAACACTTACATGCACATGTAGTAGTAACATTCATCAGGTGTTGGGCAGGTGCGGGGGGAGGAGGGGATGGGTATATTCACACCTAGTGGGTGCGGTGTGCACCGTCTGGGGGATGGACAAGGTTGAAGCTCTGACTCAGATGTGGCAAAGGCAATATATGTAACCTAAATATTTGTACCCCCGTAATGTGATGAAATAAAAACAAAATTAATGTAGTCATGAAAAGAATAAAAATAGAATATATAACTTTTAAGTCAGTAAAAGGGAAACGGGGAATTTTTAAACTTTCATCATTTCATACTTTGGGAGGCCAAGGTGGGAGTATTGCTCTAGGCCAGGAATTCAAGACCAGCCTGGGCAACATAGCAAGATCCCATCTCTAAAAAATTTTTTTTTAAAAATCAGCCAAGCATGGTGGCACATGGCTTTAGTCCCAGCTGCTTGGGAGGCTAAGGCAGGAGGATTGCTTTAGCTCAGGAGTTCAAGGCTGCAGTGAGTTATGATTGCACCACTGCACTCCAGCCTGGGTGAAAAAGTAAGACCCTGTCTCAAAAACAAACAAATAGAAACTTCCATCATTTCAGTAGAAAGCAAGAGGAGAGACACAGGGAAAATATAAGCACAAAATAAGACAGTACATATAAAACAAAAAATTATCAGTAAACTCAATAACTATAAATGGACTAAATTCACCAGTTAAAAGATTGAGATTATCAGACAGGACTAAACTTTTAGTTATGTGTTGTTATAAATCATGATACACAGTGGCTGAGAGTAAAAGAATGGAAAAAGATACCAAATAAGATGGTATTGCTGTATTAATATGAGACAAAATTGACTATAATATACATAGAACAGTGATTACTAGGGGTTGAGAGGAGAAGATAATAGGGAGTTATTGTTTAATGGGTACAGAGTTCCAGTTTGGGATGATGAAAAAGTTCTGGAGATGGACAGGGCATGACAACGTGAATGTACTTAATGCCACTGACCTGTATACTTAAAACTGGTTAAAGTGGTAAATTTTATGTTATATATATTGTATCACAATTAAAAAATAGACTTTAAGACCAAAAAAACCACATCTGAGTCAGAGTTTCAAGCTCGTCCATCCCCCAGACGGTGCTATATATGTTATAAATGCCAACTACAACCTTGTTCCCAGAAGCTATGGGGCATATATAGGCAATGCTGGCAGCTGCAATGGTGGAGGCAGCAGCTTCCTGGCCTCTGGATCACAACCATGGTGCTATGTTCTTCAACTTGTAAGTTTGATGGTACCTTCTGATTCCTGCTCTTTTAGCCTTTCCAACAAGTTTGTAAACATTGAATTCCCTGTAGTAAATTCATTTCTGCTTGAAATACCTAGAGTTGTTCCTGTTCTTGCACTAAGCCCTGACTAAATCACAAAATGATTAAGACAGAGTTGCATTTGCATAGGGATAGTTAAACTGACCAATTGAAAAGAATAGAGAACCCAGAAACAGACCAGCACTATTTAAATCTGATATCTGACATTTCTAACCAGTGGGGCAAAGGCCAGACTGTTTAATAAATGCTGCTGGGGACAATGGGTTACACATGGCAGGGAAAGTTTAGTCCTTTCCTCTCACTATATAAAAAAATAAATTCCAACTAGATTAGAAACCTAAATGTTAAAGGGCAAAAGTGCAATACCTTTAGAGGAAAATATATGAGAATTTAAGGAAAGAAACATTATTATGTGAATGATTTTCATTACATCTCTAGCTTATACCTATTCCCTAAACTCCACACTCATGTGCCCAACTTCCAATTCAAAATTTCCACTTGGATGTCTTACAGACATCTCAAAATTAACATGTTCAAGAACAAAATATTCATTTTCCCACCAAACCTTCTCCCGCAGTGTTCCCCACTGAAGAAAATAGCATTATCCATTTGCTTAGGCAAAAAGCTTGGAGTTATCCTAACTTCTCTCTCACATAATCCTCATCAAATCCATTAGAAAATATTATCAGGTCTAACTTCAAAATGCATTGTGCAGTTTTCATATATATATTGGCTATTTGTATGTCATCTTTTGAGAAGTGTCTATTCAGGTTCTTTGCCCATTTATAATAGGGTCATTTGTTTTCTTATTATTGAATACTTTGAGTTCCTTATATATTTTGGATATGAGCCCCTTATCTGATGTATGATTGCAAATATTTTCTCCCAATTTGTGGATTGTCTTATCACTGTGTTAATTTGTTCCTTTGCTGTGCAGAAGCTTTTTAGTTTGATGCAATCTCCTTTGTCTATTTTGCTTTTGTTACCTGTACTTTTGGGGTCATATCCTGTATTAAGAATCTGACCAGTTCTCAAGATTTTCTCTACTGCTGCTAAGTCACCATCTCCTCTCATTTAGACTATAGCAATTAACTCTTAACCCGTCTTGCTTCCATTTTGCCTCCTGGATATTACGATAGCAGTCACAGTGAACCTTTAAAAAGTAAATCAGTCCCATGCTTAACATCCTCCAGTGGCTTCTCATCATGGAATAAAATCCCTGGCTTCTTCTCTAAGTAACCACTTACCTGTCTTCCCCTTGCTTATGCCATTTGGCCACACTAGCCATTTTCTCAACTGTTCTGTAACCCACCAAGTAGGCTCGTATCTTAGGGCCTTTGCACTTACTGCTTCCTCTGCCTGGAATGCTCTTCTCCTTAGATATTCCCATTTCTTGCTCACTCACCATATTCAGGTCTCTGCTGAATGTCTCCTTCTCAGGGAGGCCTTTCCTGACTACTGTCTAAAATAGCAGCCTGTTGGTTTCTCCTTGTCTCTCTAGCCTGCTTTATTTCTCTTTATGTTTTATTTTCTATTTACCTGTTGTTTATTGTCTCTCTCCCACACTAGAACCTGAGTCCATAAGGTTGGGCCTTTAATCTGTCTCATCCACAATGGTATTCCCCAGTTCTAAAATAGTTCCTGGCACATAGTAGGCGTTCGATATATTCATCAAATGAATAAGTGAATGAATAAATAAGAAATCTTTATGACCTTAGAATACAAAAGAATTTCTTAAACATGACACAAAAAGCACAAATCTTAAGGAAAAGTTTGTGAAATTAAGATCAAATACTCCATTAATTCTTTTTAAAACATCACAAATACCTTGGATATTTAAGTTGCAAACTGAGAGAAGATATTTGTAATGTATATATTGGACAAAGGATTAATATTCAAGATATATAAAGAACTCCTCGAAATCAATAAGAAAGAGACAAACAACTCAATAGAAAAATGAGCAAAGATTATGAACAGGAAGGTCACAGAGAAAACCTGAAAGGCCAATAAAAATATGAAAAGATATTCAACTCTCTAGTAATCAGAAAAATGCACGTAAAAGCAACAATGAGAATCATTTTACACTATCACGTTGGCAAAATAAAAATGTCTGACGATATCATGTTGGGAAGGTTATGAAATGAACTGGAATATTCCTTGTAGCATTACTCCAACCCCTAGAGCTTTCACCAATGTCCCCTCTGCATGGGGCTATCTTCGGATACCCACATGCCCACTTCCTCACCTCCTTCAGGTCTTCATTCAAATGTCCCTTTCTCAATAAGGCCTTCCTTGACCACCCTGTCAAAACCACAAACCACCTCAACACTCCCCATCCCCTTTATCTCAATTTTTTTTCCTCGTAACACTTCCAACATATTACATAGTTTACCTGTTTATTATGTTTCTTAATTGTTTCCCCCTTCTACTCTGTAAGCTCCTTGAGGATATACATTTGTGTCTCGTTCACTGCTGATTCCCCAGTGGCTGAAAAAGTGGTGGGAAGTAGTAGGTACTCAATAAAAATTGGCTGATTAAATTAAATAATGAGTTTGTAATAGCTAAGATTTGGAAGAAACCTCAATGTTCTCTCAAAGGAGAATGGCTAAATAGACTATGGCACACTCTTTACATTGGCATACCATAATACTATGCAGCAGTTAAAGTGAGTAAATAATTAGAGCTTCACGCATCCACATAGATCAATATCAAAAACATAATGCTGAAAACAAAAGCAAGTTGAGGAAGGATAAGTGTGGTATGACACTACAAATTAAGAAACAATAAAACAATACTACATATGGCACATGTTACATACATATGTACTAAAGGTATAAACACTTTGAGGCTAATGATAGGCATCAAATTCAGGACAGAGATTATCTCCAAGAATAGAGGGACAGTAATGTGTTAGGGGAAGTGTACTCATGGGGTTTTCACTATATTGGTAATATTTTATGTCTAAGCTGGAAGGTGGACATACAGGTATTAATTTTCTTATTATCTATACACTTTTGCATGCCCAAAATACTTAATAATAAAATTAAATGAGATAACAGTGATTGGCACATAATAATAGTCAATATTGATAGAGAGCTTACTTTGAGTTAGGCACTGTTCTAAGTGTTTCAGAAATAAGAGCTCATTTAAATTCTCATAACAACTCTGTAAGGTAAGCACTGTTATTAATACTATCACCATTCTAAGGATGAGAAAACAGAGACAGAGAATTTAAGCAACTGACACAAGACTAGATGGTGGAACTGAGCCAGAAAATAAAAAGCAGTTTGGCTCTGGGTTTTAACCATTACATCAAATTGCCTTGTAGTCTTATTAAGCACATTGTAGGTTCTTTCTTTTCTTTTGAGTCAGGGTCTTGCTCTGTCACCCAGACTGGAGTGTAGTGGTGCAGCCATAGTTCACTGCAGCCTCAAAGTCCAGGGCTCAGGCAATCCTCCCAGCCCAGCCTCCCAAAGTGCTAGGATTACAGATGTGAACCACTACCCTGGGCACACGGTAAATTCATAATATTCAATTGAAATTTACAGGATTGTCATTTTCATAGGCCAAAGTCGTCGAAAATGCCAGCAATTGTATATGATTGAACCTAATAAATGGCAAATAAAAACAAATACAAATACAGCTGAAATTATATCATGAAGCTCTGTGATGACTCTGTAATTACTTTTACATTTATTGAAATCTTCTGTACTCATGTCCTAGATGTTATTACCACTGAAGCATGAGGAAGTGAAGTTAAACACCAAAAGGAACTTCCCAACCCTTAATCAAATGAAAAAAGGAAGGCTTATTGGGAAAGAGTGGTCATAATCAGTGTGGGGTGCTTTAAGAGTCAACCATAGATGAGAGGATGGCTGGGTTGCTCCCGCAACAGCCCAAATCTTCCTTTCCCTTTCCCTCTCTGTTTGTCTAAGAGGCTGCTTCAAACCAGCCAGGACTTGGCCATGGGTTTGGCTCAGAAGTCCTTGTCTGCAAGCTTCTGAGTGAATTCTGGAGAAACCCAGACAGGGCAGCAGGCTTCCTCATTAGAACACCCAACAGCACGAGATCAAAAGTCTCTCTTCCCCAGCCCCTGGAAGTACCCCAACTCCCGTGAAATTGTAAATAGGAGATAAGAGACAGGTACACATTCCCCCAGGTTCAGTCTGTCTGGTCTTTGCAATTACGATTCTAATTTTTTAGCTGAAGTTTCCAGGAGTCGCCTTTTGCATCTATTCCACAGCACAGTCTCCTTAGTCTCCCTATCTCTGTCAATCAAATCTTAACTCCCTCTTTCACGTAATAGTTAACCCAATAACCTGCACGAAACACTGATTTCCTCGTGTCCTTCCTCAAGAAGGATCATCTACGATATTCAATCCAAAATCTTTGGTGCAGACATCTGCAACTCCTCACCACTTTTACAGCATCGCACACAATGTCGACCTGAACAAAACCCACAGCAGTGGTTGGATCTAGCTTGGAGCCTGTGTGGAAAGAGAAGAATGGGCAGGGTTGCTTCTGAAAGGTATAATGAAATTGTGCTGCGCACTATGGCATACATGCTGTTTCCGTGGGGGTGAATGTATTAATGTGTGTACACGCACAGGGTGGGGAGTGGCGCAAACACACACACATGCACGAATCCAGTTGGTCAGTGTGCCTGAAGGTAATGTGAGCATTTTCTAGAACCCTATGCTTTAAGTTTCACTTCATAAATCTCTTTTACTGGCGGTTCTCAGAAAGCCAAGGGCCGCGTAATAATTTACACTGCATTGTCCTTCCTCTCTCGCTCCCTTCACCTGCCCAGGATGAAAAACTAAAGATTGATGGTGATATCCCTTTGGAGGGGCCAAGAGCGCCATCCATCCCCACTCTGTCAGTCTGTCCCTCTATAGCTTTTCTCTCCACTCCTCTACCCTGCTCTAGAGGACAGGCTTTCTGTCTCCTCTTTCTCCCCAGATCTTCCCCACAGACTGCTTCTGAAACTTCCTCCTCTTTGGGGCAGATACCCTAGGTTAAGAAGAATGGGAAGGACTTTTCAGCTGACCCACCCATAAAACTCAAAAACGTCCTCCATGGAGATCCAGAGGTCATCTGTAGAGGTCGTCTCCTCCTTCCTCCACTTAAAGCCTTTATAGACCAACTTTCAAAGGCTTCAGGGAAAGTGAATCCACGCACTTGTTGGTCCTCAGGTAGAGTATTTCTAACTCTCAATGCTTTGCCTTTTGTCCTTTCCACTCTGGTTTTGGCCATATTCTCTTGTGATTGTTCTGTTTCCACTAAACAGAATGTTCCAGGTGAAGGGTAAGGGGGTAAGTAGGGAAGCAGGGATGGAGAAGGGTGGGTACAGTGGTGCACACGTGCTTTTAGTTTGTTCCTTGCTGCCTGTTGGTGATACTCTTAGGCTCGCAGAGAACTGGAGAGTCACTCTGTCTGTCCTTTGCCTCTTCACCTCTCCACCTCTCCCCTCCCAGATGAATTATAATCTTTCTGGTATTTAACAACCTCCAAGGACCCATCCCCTGCTACCAAACAAAATGAAATTATTCCATTGCGTCAATAGGTTTCTGAAACTTTGCAAACCCTCATAGACAGGAAACCCTTCCTAGGGTTAAACCAACTCTCTCTGCAGCGACTTCAGCTCTAATTCTATGTCGACAGATGATCTTTGGCATCTGCCTTTTATGTAAAGAAGGAAAGCCGCTCTTGATTTCTCATTGCCAGTTCTTGCACTTCTTCCAAAATCGATTACAGCACAACTTTAATTTTTTAGGAGAAAACAGAATGTCTTTATGATCTGAGGGTAGGGAAAGATTTCTTAGAATAAGATACAAAAAGAGTAAATCATAATAGAAGAGATGGATAAATTCAGCTACATAAAAAACTTGTTTTAGGCCAGGTGTGGTTGCTCACGCCTGTAATCCTAGCACTCTGGGAGGCCAAGGCAGGAGGATTGCTTGAACTCAGGAGTTCAAGACCAGCCTGAGCAAGAGTGAGACCCTGTTTCTATCAAAAAGAAAAAAAAAATCTGCTGGGCATTGTGGCAGGTGCCTGTAGTCCCAGCTACTCCAGAGGCTGAGGCAGAAGGCTTGCTTATAACCCAGGAGTTGGAGGTTGTAGTGAGCTATGATGACGCCACTGTACTCCAGGGTGACAGAGTAAGGCTGTGTCTCAACAACAACAACAACAACATACAAACAAACAAAAAAGGTTTTCTTTAAAGGATCTATTTACAAAATGGCAAGACAATCCATATACTAGAAGATATTTGCTACTCAGTGACTCATAAAGGATTTGTACACAAAATATATGAAGAATTGATTTTAAAAATCAGTAAGAAAAAGACAACCAGAACAATAGAAAAATGTCCAAAAAACATGAGTAAGCCATTCACTTAAGTGGAAATCCAATAGACATCTGAACAGGTGCTCAAACTCTCTAGCAATCAATAAAAAGCAAATTAGTCCATCAGATTGGCAAAATTTAAAAAGTAGGATAATACCAAATGTTGGTGAGGATGTGAAGCAGTTGCAATTCTTATACACTAAGTGAGAGTGTACATGGGCACAACCACTTTGGAAACCATTTAGCTTTATCTTCTGTTGCTGAAGATATGCATACCCCGTCACTCGGCAGTTCTATTCTTTTTTTTTAATTTTCATCAAAAACACATAACATAAAATTTACCATCCTAGCCTTACTTAAGTATGCAGTACAGTAGTGTTAACTATATGCACATCGTTGTGCTACAGACATCTACAATTTTTACATCTCGTGAAGCTGAAACTCTGTCTATTGAACAAGAACAGCCCCTTTCCCCCCTCCCCACAGCCCTTGGCAACCACAATTCTACTTTCTGTTTCTAAGAGTTTGACAATTGTAGATATCTCATAAAAGTGAAATTTTTATGCAGTGTATGTCTTGTTGTGACAGGCTTATTTCATTCAACATAATGTCTTCAAGTTTTAACCATATCATAGCATATGACAGGATTTCCTTTTTTTTTTGAAACAGGGTCTCGATCTGTCGCTCAGACTGAAGTGCTATGGCGTCATCATAGTTCACCGCAACCTCAAATTCCTGGTCTCAAGTGATCTTCCTGCCTCAGCCTACAGAGTAGCTGGGACTAGAAGCTCACGCCACCACACCCAGCTAATTTTTCTATTTTTGTAGAGACGGGATCTCACTCTTCCTCAGGCTGGTCTCACTCAAACTCCTGACTTCAAGCAATCCTCCTGCCTCAGTTTCCCAGAGTGCTAGGATTGCAGGCGTGAGCAACCATGCCCAGCCCAGGATTTCCTTTTGTTTTTTTTAAAGGCTGAATAATATTCCATAGTGTGTATACGCCACATTTTCTTTATCCATCCATCAGCTGATGCACATCTAGGTTGCTTCCACCTCTTGACTATTGTGACGAATGCTGCAACGAACACGACTATGCAAATATCTCTTTGAGATCCTGTTTTCAATTCTCTTGGATAAGTGGAGTTGCTAGATCATATAGTAATTCTAATTTTAATTTTTTTAGAAACATCAATATTGTTTTCCATGGCAGCTGCACCATTTCACATTCCCAGCAACAGTACACAAGGGCTCCAGTTTCTCCACATCCTCACCAACACTTGTTATTTAAAGAAAAAAATTTTTTAAGGCTAGTGAAGTGAAGTGGTGACAGTGGAGAAGGAACAAAGAAATTTGTAACTGGTCGTGATCAATTAGTTGTAAACACCACTGCACTGAGACCAGCCACTTCTTATTTTTTTATTTTTTATATAATGACCATTCCAACAGGTGTGACGTGATATCTCTTTGTGGTTTTGATCTTCATTTCTCTGATGATTAGTGATGTGGAGTATCTCTTCATATATTTGCTGGCCATTTGTACATCTTCTTTGAAGAAATGTCTATTCAAGTCCTTTGCCCATTTTCTAATCAGATTTTTTGTTGTTGAGCTGTTGGAATTCTTTGTATATTCTGAATATTAACCCCTTATCAAACATATGGTTTGCAAATATTTTCTCCCATTCCATAGGTTGTTATTTTACTTTGTTTACTGTTTCTTTTGCTGTGCAGAAGTTTTAAAATTTGATGTAGTCTCATTTGTCTATTTTTCCTTTTGTTGTCTGTGCTTTTAGTGTCATATCCAAGAAATCGTTGTCAAGTCTAATGTTGTGAAGATTTTCCCCTATGTTTTCTTTTAGGAGTTTTATACGTTTCAGGTCTCATGTTTGAATCTTTCACCCATTTTGAGTTAATTTTTGTATATGGAGTAAAGTAATAGTCCAGTTTCATTCTTTTGTATGTGGATATCCAGTTTTGCCAACACCATTTGTTGAAGAGATGATCCTTTCCCCATAGTGTGTTCACCCACCTATGTCAAAAATTATTTGACCTTTTATTTATTTTTCTTGCTTGATTGCTCTGGCCAGAACTTCCAGTACTATGTTGATTAGAAGTGGCAAGAGTGGGCATCATTGCTTTGTTCCTGGTCTTAGGGAGAAAGCTTTCAGTTTTCCACCATTGAGTATGACATTATCTATGGCCAGCAGTTCTACTCTTAAATATATATTCTAGAGAAATTTTGCACGTGTATTTTTAGAGACAAGTACAACAATATTTGTAACAGTATTATTTGTAAAAAACAAAGACTTGAAAATAACTGGACTATCTATTGACAGGAGAATAGCTAAATAAATTGTGGTATATTCATTTATTTAACTATAATACAGCAGTAAAAATAAATTAAAGCTATATGCACCAATAAGAATGAATATCATAAACATAATGTTGAGAGAAAAAAGCAAGTTACCAAAGAATTCATATACTGTAACAGAATTTTTACAAAAGTTAAAACATATTAAAATGAAATAATGTATTGTTAAAGGATCTATATTTATTAACAATAAAACATAATGAAATTCAAGGAATGATAAATGCAAAATTTGGAGTAGAGCTTTCTTCCAGAGAGAGAGAAAAGGGATGTAATCAGATAAGGACATAAAGGAGACTTCATCAATATTAATAATAATCTATTTCTTAAGCTATGTGGTAGGTACATGGATATCTGTTTTCATATTTAATCTTATATTTAAGTTTTATTCTTTTATATGTATGAAATATCTGAGGATAATAAAAATGTATTTACTCATTCCACAAATATTTATCAAGCACATACTTACTCTGTCAGTCACTGCTGCAAGTGCTTCAGATATAGGAGTAAACAAAACAGAAAGAAAAGAAGCTTCTGGAGTTAGAAGGTAAAAATGGCAAACACTTAAAAATAAGTATTTCGGCCAGGGAAAACTATGACCCACAATTGTGCAGGAGAGAACACTCAAGTTTGAGCAGAGGAGTGACCCAATCAAATTCATTTTTCAGAAAGATGATTCTGGTGCTGATGGTGGTGGTGTGGAAGTTGGTCTGGAGAAGGGAAGACGTCTGGTAGACAGAAGTGTATGGCGGCTGTTGCAATAGTTGAGGGCAATGGTGATCAAAGTCTGAGCCAAAGCAGGAGACAGAGGAGAAATGTATTCAAGAGATATATCTGAAGTGCAATTCAATTGGCCACACGCCTGAGTGATTGACTTAGAAGACAGGGAGTTGATGATAATTGCAAAGATTTTAGCCTGAGAGACTGGGTGAATGGAACTCCATAAACTGAGATAAGGAATGCTTTGGAAAGAAGATTATGGGTTGAAGAGTGAAAAGGAATTGAAGTTTCAGGGAAAAGAGATTCAAGGAAACCTTATTTAGGGTGAGGAAATGAGAACATGGGTCAAGGACAGGAGAAGGAAGAAGGGGATGGAGTCAGAACAGCAGTGGAGAGGTTTATCTAAAAATAGTAAGGCTACATATTCCTCTAATCAACATAAGAAACTTGGAGGAAAGGCTGGGTGGTCATAAAGTTTAGAGGCCAAGGGGAGCAAGGTTGGGGGAGTTAGCATCAGATGGCTTTAATTTGTGGCGGGGGGTGGGGAGGCGGAAGTGAGAGGACGCTAACCTGTGGAGGGTGAATGGGAGATGTGAGGTGTGAGAAAACTCTGTTACATGTATTTTCCCATCTGCATATATTAATGAGACTGCAATTTCAAGCCCTCAATTACAATCTGTAACTACTCATCTTCAAAACGTTTGCTGTTCTCATAGATGATCTTCTCATCCGTTGTCAGGTCTTCAGAACCTCTTTCCTGTGAGTAGCCCTGGAGACACACGAAGTTGGTTGATATCAGAACAACTCAAATTAGCAGATCAGTGTCATTGCTTCCCATTTTTATGGTTAAATGCAAAATTAGAACCTCCAAAAAGTGAAATGTCTATAAAAGCTTCTTGACATGGTTCTGTCAGTTCAGGCAACCTGTTTAATATTTAGCAAGGTGCTTAAACATTTGGATTCTATGGAATCAGTGTAGACTCCCAGAGAAACATTTGGTTTATTGAGAACCTACATACCAGTCACTACACTAGATGCTAGGCATTAAAGGACAAGTAAAACACAGCCTTTACCCTTAGGAAGCTCACAGTCTAGTAGAGCAGCTTCCCTCTTGGTACGTAGAAGTCGATATGTTTTCATGAGCTGCAGGGAAATCAGTACTCAGTTTTTACTTTTAATGCAGCATTACTTCTTCTGTGTGTAGATAATTAATATACAGTCAGCTTTTAAAAAATTTCATAAATTTTGACATAAGTATATATTTGTAAAACCATCATCACATTCAAGATAATAAACATATCCATCATCCCCGAAGTTTCTTCTTGCCCTTTGCCATCTCCCCTCTGGCCCTCACCCCTGCCCAAGAAACCACTGATCTGATTTCTGTCACTATGGAATAGCTTGCACTTTCTAGAGTTTATACACATGGAATCATATAGTACATTCTTTAGTATCTGGCAACAGCTTTTGACAGACCATACTAATGAAAGGAAATGTGGATAATTTCTTAAAGTAAATTTTTAAAAAATCATAAATGGAAAGATTTTAAAAATAAATTAATACTCAAGGTCATGTGAATTGATCAATGAAATTCTTCTGGAATTCGTGTGGGAAATTTAAATGCACACAGGCTGACCATTGACAAAAGCAGAATGAATACTACTTTGAGTGTGATATAGTAGAAAATGGACAGATTTGGGAGCCAGGACTACATTCAAATTTAGGCTCCACCATCCCTTGAAGAGTGATTTTGAGTGTATTATTCAACTTCTCTGAGTTTCGGTTGTTTAATCCATAAAATGGGAATAATAAGACTTCTTTATTGGGCACCTGGGAGGATTCAATTGGACTTGGATATGGAAAGTCTCACACTCAAATATTAGTTTCTTTTCCCTTAACTGTGATTCTTGTTTCCATGAGAATATTACTTCAAAATTGTAAAGAGAGTCATCTAAAGATTACTTAACATAAAAATGGCCATTTAGCCTTTTTGAGAACGTATCTAATGTGTAGAGCAGGGTTAATCTATGCAGTATTTTTATACCTGCAAGTTGACCTTCCTTCTGTTTTCTTCTAACTGACGTGAAAAAGAATTTGGTATTAGTGATCCCTAACTTCTCATTGATCAGGGTGGGAGAAGATAGCCAAAGGATCAGGGAGAAGATCAGGAATCGACCAAAGAAATGACCATGGATAATCCCAAACATGGGTAACCCATACAGAGTGAAGAGTGAGTAGCTAGAATGGATTAAGTCCTTACTACATGCGAGGCACTGTGTTAAGGCTGCACCTGAATTATCACATTTAACCTTCACAAGAAACCTGCAAGTTAGGCACCGTTAATGGACCCATTTTACAGGTGAGGAAACCAAGGCTTAGAGAAGTTAAGAAACATACTGAAGTTCATATAGATGGAAGCCCAAACTCTTAACCACTTCCTTTAGAAAAGCACAGAACAACCCCAGGCTCAAGCCATGTCCCTAATTTGCAAACATCCAATTTTCTTGTGATAGGCCTGAGAGGTTTTCTGCTCTTACAGAGGGAGGAAGGACAACTACCACAAAAGTAGTGTCCTGAATTTTAAGAAAGTGACCATCACGATGACTTTAGTAGGAGTCAGTTATCCTGTCATGTTCTTTTCTGGATGATCTGACCAGGTGTCACCTGTTTTATACCTTCCAAACCCCCAGGCTTCACCGGCAACACACATCTTTAATTTCCTTCACTATTGGAAAATTCCTCCTGTTGTCGAATCTCAGTCCATTCCACTGAAGTAGAGGCCCTCCAATTCTGGCTAACATCCATTTCCCTCCAGGGCTATTTGTCGAGGAGGGGGTGAGTAGGGACTTAATGACATGCTTTCCTTAACAATCTTCCAAACCTGTCATCTAGGATAGTATTTATAAGCATTCATCAACAACACCCTAGCAAAGTAGGTTAGTAGGATGAGCCCACTACCTGTTTAGGAATCTGGAAGGCTAAAAAATTTTTACCGAGACTCAGGACTCAAGCGTTTTTAACCCTGTTTCTCCTTTACCACGTGGCCTTCTGTAAGTTGCACAACTGCTCTGCCTGTCCATCTTCTCCCTGCCTTTCCCCCGCCCCCACAACCACCATCTCTGTTGGCAGAATGAAGGCTAAGCTTTGCCTTACTTCCCACGGAACTAATTAAAGTCTACAAAGTACTTTGAGAACGTTCTGTGCAGAGTTCTTGCCAAGACAGAATTACAGGTGGGAATGGGAATAGGCTAAAACTGGAGTAGCCGAGCTGCTCTAAGGAAGGCTCCAATCTTTCCACTAGGAACCTTCAGGCCGTCTCCGTGGCCTGCCCAGCCATCTCATGGAAGCCTTCACTTCCTTTCCCTTTTCACGTGGTCAGACACAAGGCAATGAGGAGCCCAGTTCGGCAATTCCGTCTTCCTTCTCCCTCAAAATCACATACACAGACCTCTTCAGACAACACTTGTCTTATGAAAAGGAAATGGCTGGATTCTATCTTAGTCCAGAGCAAGGCCCTCTGGTGCCAGATGCTGTTTGGTATATTTTCTGGGCTTCCAGCCGTGGCTGGGTAGTGATTGCTCTTGAGCCTTTTCTCTCTAGCACGTCCTTGATTTGAGCACCTCTGCGGAGGGAGACTAAAAATTCCTCTGAAGAATCAGGTCCTTGCTAGGAGGAGTTTTTCTGTGAAGGCAAAACACACACAATAAAAGCAACCTAAGAACAAAGCAACACATTAATACAGGCAAATAAAATCACATTGGGGGATTAAGGTTAGACTTCAGAAGAACTTCCTACCATAACTGACATTGTGGATTCTCCTTTGCTTGGTAGGCTTTGGAATATCCCTGTTTGAGGGCAGTGATCTTTTACTTTTCATACTCATCACTCACATTACAAAAGCCTCAGTCTTTGGGGTCTTGTAAGTATATTCTGCTTTTAAGTAGGTCAGCTGTACCTTGTGTATTTTCCCCTTTCTTCCCTTACTGTCCTATAAACATTTTCTGGCTCCATATCCCCCATTTCCATATCCTGAATAGCAAAGGCTTTTTGCTGTTCACTGTCCAAATCAGCATATCCCTTTGCAGGACATGTCATGGAACCAGCCAATATGCTTCCAGGTGAAGATGAGCGGTATTGTTACATACTCTTTAGCAGTACATGTCTCAAATGTACAAATGCTAGGACATCAAGGCACAAGGAGGATGAAGGCTGGGAGAGGCAATACACCTCATACATTCTTAGGAATTAATCTCCTTATTTTTTAAACCAAAGGCTTCCAAGGCCTTTCACTGTTTTAGGAAGGGTTCTCCGTTGTCTCAATTATCTCAATTACACTTCTGGTAACAAACTATGACACTGATAGCCGAAACAGGAGATTTCTGACACAACATGGAAAGGTGCTGTCTGAGGGGTCTGGCCCAGCAAGAAGTGTTTCTCTAAAAGAAATGGATATTTGGAGGACTTTATTTCATTCTAGCCCTTACTGGATGACATTACTAGAATAAACAGATGGCTGTGCCCAAGAACACAGGGTAACAGTAGCAAGCTGGGCCAAGATAAAACATTTGCTGTAAATCACTCCAAATATTAATCGCACACAAATAATGGCCAAAATGAACTGAAAACATTTGGAAAATGGTCAACTCTTGCCAGGATTATATCCCCATCATCAGAAGAAACAAGAGAAAAGGAACTCTAGTTTGAGGAAGGGAAGGAGATTATGGAGATGACCTCTAGGCGCCAGGCTCACCCTGAAGCTGTGGTTTTGGGCCAAGGGTTTGTATGCTCAAACTTGCAAAGCTCATGCCTGCAAACTTGGAAGAGGAATCTGTATTCAATGCGCGGATTCAGCCAAGTCTGACAGGCCCAATTTTCTCATCCAGCGCTGTTCTACCTTGCAGGTTTTCTCTTCTCCTCTGCCGCCTGCAGTGTGCACTGATGTTCCTGACCTCCTTCTTTCTTTAAACCACATATAAGGCTTTTTAAACTCCACTGGATACACTTAAGGAAAGTGGATAAACTATATCTTAATACAGAGCAAGCTCCCCTGACACAAAAGATCAAATAATACATTTCATGAGCTTGAAATGGCAGATGAACCAATAATAATTATTTGACACGTGAGCAGGGGTCCTGCCCTAAAGACTTCTGTGGAATTCAGTAACGTCGAAGATTGACATTAAGGAATATCAGGCCCTGGAGCTTACAGTCTAAGTAGAGAAACAAAAGACACATGAGAACACTCACAAAGCTCACATAAACCTAGGCAAAGTTATGCAGCACATATTGGAAAACGAGGGATTGAAGCTAGATTGAGATCTATTCTTCTTAACTACCATTTGGAGCATTCATTGTGAGCCAGGCACAGTGCTAACAGGTGCCTTACATACCTTCTTTTCATTTATTCCTCATAAACTTTTGTGATATGTATTATTAACACCATTTCAAAGATAAGATTAGGTAACTTGCCCAAGTAAGCAAGAGAATGCATTGAAATTCTCCTGGGTTGAAACTCAAATCTATGTGACTCAAAGTAGGTGCCCTTAATCACTGCCCGATATTGCCTCCTTCTTCAAGAACTTTCTACCTTAAAAGAAGTTGTAGACTCTCTTTGCTTAAGAAGAGGTTGTACAATCTAGAGGCAGTGTTGGGAAAGTAAAGGAACGAATGACATGAACTGCTACCTTCACTTCCCCAATTGGCTCACCCAGCTCTAATCCCTGGGCTGAGGAAAACAATAAAAACCACAAGCTCAAGAGATGCTAAGGTTGCACAAGCTCCCAGGGGTCTTGGACTGAAACATCCTTTGAGAGGTCATTCTCCTGCTTCCAAATATGAGAACTTTAGACTACATGAATTCACTACAGGAAAGTGGGGGAAATACATCTTAATACAGAGCAGGCTCCCCTGACATAGAATATCCCATAATGCCTCTCATGAACCTTTAGACTGATCAGTCCCCTATCCATTTAGCTCTCATTGTTTTACTGGACTCCATAAAATGAACAGAAAAGAGTATTCTGGGGACCTCCTCATTGACTTTCTGGCATGGTGATTTTTCCATATATCTAGCCTCAATCCTTGCTGCTTTGAAATATGCATTAGAACTTTACACTCCATATACACTCTGTGGATACAAAACTACATAACATGGTCGTTGTCCTCCAAGAACTTATGCCCTCATATACAATAAAAGGCAGGATTCAACTTGGGAGGATTGTGAAAAGAGCCGATAGTCCTCAGCACCAAGCTGCCCCTTCAGTCAATCACATTTACCCTGATGCTCACAGAGCCACAATCTATTTGAGAAAGTCTTGGGCAAGAAGGCAGGACATGTGGTTCCCATGCTCAATTTGTGCTTCCAACATACCCTGTCCCGGCATTCATGGAACACTTACTGGGTACTTATAATGTGCCAGGCACTGGGAATGCAGAGATGACTGTGATCTAACCCTGCAAGGTGCTTACATACATGCCTTTACCAGAGCTGGGGAGCCATGTCCCATCCAATACATCCAACTTCAGCGAGGAGTTGAATTTGGAGATATGGGGGAGAGTGCAGGGATTACTGCTAACAGTGCTGAGCCATCAGTTTTTCCACCCCCACTTCCTCAGAAAGAGGGGGAGTTGTAGGAAACCACATGAGTTTCACTAATCCCCCATCAATGGCACCCATTGCATTACTGGCCTCATTATTTCTTAATGGGACTTTGCTGATTACAGACTGCTTAATTACAGTGACAGACTCCCTCTTGGTTGGGGGGGCCTGGAGCAAGAAAATAAGGGTTTGCAGGTTTGCGGGGGGACTATGACTACAGGCAGCTCCCCCTCCCCATCCACTGCCATGCTTTCCAGGGCAGGAGCTAATGTGAGGAAGGAGTCTCTGACCAGCCACTTTGGTCCTCTTGCCACTGCCCTCCTGCCCTTACCCCCAAACTAATAAAAACCTTCAGGGGTAAGAAAAAAAATCAACTTCCTCTTATGGCTCTTGTCCTAATACAGCTTTCTTCATGCAGCTTTTTAAATATCTGGTAATCAGAAAGAAGCAGCGATATCATGTCACTATTGAACCACAGGAATAGTATAATTCTTGGCACATGGTAGGCACATAATAGACGTCTGTTGAAAAAATGAATGATTGCAGAGAGACAAAGTAACGGGGCAAAGGCACACAGAGAGAGCAAGCCGGGGTGGACCTGGGCTGGGCCGCCTGATCTAGTGGCCCTTTCAAGAAAGCACTCCTCCAACCCCTCTAAGATCACCAACTGTAAGACAGAGTCGACAACATCAGAAGGCACTTCGAGCATAATTCATATGCATCTAGTGACCAAAAGAGAGGAAAAAAGGAGGGGAAGGAGGGAGGGAGTTTTTTTCTATGTGTGTGTATGCGTGTAGCATTCCTGAAAAGGCAGATGTGGGAAAAGCAGAGAATAGAAAAGGTGACATCAAAAAGATGGAACCAACCACATGTCAGAGAAGAAGGTGTGGGGCAGAATGGGCATTTTTCAGGCAGTCAATAGAGAAGGTTTAGGGATGGTCCAGAGAGCCAGATCCGCTTCAAGTAACACAGTTTAGTTCCTTTATGGTCTTGAACTGACCTCACCTTGCCACCCCTACCACACCTATCCCAGGCACTCAACAAATAGTCTTGGCTTAATCCCAGGCAGCTATTGATTCTGTGCTAATAAGACGAAAGTGGACAATGAAAAGTTAGAGATTATCAGACTAATTTTTAAACTTGGTTTTGCCCAAGGAGTTACCTTAGCGATTACAATTTACATGAACATTCATCGGAAAGAGCTTGCATTGCCAATTTAGGAATGACTGGGGTAGGGCAGCCAAGGTGTGTGCTGAAGGGCAAGGAATGGTTGAATTAGGATTTTAAATTTCCTGAAGATAATAACATGCCAATGTTTAAGAGTTGATTATTTATACCCTCGTTCTGAACTATGTAATTTAAGGGAAGATTTCTGACATCCCTATCTATCATATGCCATATTCATCACCAGAGGTAGATATATCTCAGGGCTCTTTCTCTCTTCTTTTGTATAAACTGGCTTATTCCTTATGCTGGGAGAGTATTAAACTGTCTATAAAATTCACTAAATTAATCACCCAACAGTTTAAACATAATAAACATGTGAACTGTCTCAGTTAATTGGCCCAAGAAATTGTGTTCATCCCCAGAATCATATCTTTTTCCTCTCTTACACTTTCCCTATCACCCTGAGCTAATATCACAAGCAGGAAAAATTGTTGTTGACAAATGCTGAATTCATATCCAAAATTGGAGCAAGACCTTAAGTAAGAATTTAAGAAATCATTCCAAAGTAGCTGAAAGAGAGGATTTTGAATGTTCTCACCATAAAGAAATGATAAATGTTTGAGGTGATGGATATGTTAATTACCCTGATTTGATTATTACATGTACTGAAACATCACCCTGTACCCCACAAATATGTACAATTATTAGGTATTGATTAAAAACAAAATAAAACTTTTTTTAAAAAAAGGAATAATTCACTGATTTGGAGGATCATCAGATGATGTGCAGGTCAGTCCAGTCACTTCTGAGATGACCACTGTGCATTCAGAGAATAGGGGGAAAATCCAAAGGAAGGAGGAGATATAGTCCCTTCCCACAGGGAGAGTCCAGTCCCAGGGGAGATGGGACAGCAGGCATGGAGCAGAGGCTGAGGCAAAGAGAGACAAGGACAGGACCAGGAGGCACTTTACTGAGCCCCAGAGATGAATGCTGGAAAGACGTGAAGAAACTAAATAGAAGAAAACCAATTCAGGAAGTAAAGGATTAAAATGAAGAGGTATATACAAGATTCAGGGTGTGTGTGTGT